>JAOTQR010035717.1:0-15777 GCA_025774065.1 Solanum ossicruentum | reverse complement strand
AGGAAAAGAATCTTGACAAATTTGGAAAGTTTGACTAGTCTTCTCTGCAAACTTGGGCAGAAAGCAACCTTTGTTGTTGTTGATTCATGGACTCTTCTTGGCCTTATTTGCACGAAATTTAACCCTAGGATTCTTCATCTTGGACTTGAATTTGGGCCACCAAATAATTGTACCATTTGGACAATTTATCCTTCTTGGGCTTTGAGCTCTTATTCCCCAATAAGACACCTTTGGATCTACAATTGAAGCCCATTGAGCTTCTCATTAAACTCCTTGGTTTGAGATCTTATTATGGGCCTCCTTTGATCTTTCTAAAGCTCATCTTTTTCATCCTTGTCCTTCAAATAAGTGGAGCTTTTTATGATGCTATCATTCCCCTCTTCTTCATGAGAATTCGTTGTTGAATTCAAATCTGCATCAAAATAGGAAAGATCAGAAACTTTAAAAGTAGCACTATCTTGGAACTCACCAGGAAGATCACATTGTCTCCAATCCTTTTAAGGACTTTGTACGGGCCACTTCCTATAGGATCTGCTTGGTCTTTGTTTTGGAAGGAAATCTTTCCTTTCTCATATGCACCCAAACCAAGTCCCCAGGTTTAAACACAACACATTTTCTTCCTTTATTCCTTCGCAATGCAACTTCTTTATTTTTCTTTTCAATTGTAAGTCTTGTTTGTTCATGAATCTTCTTCATTATGTCAACCTTCTTTCTACCATCAAGATTAGAAAAATCATTAGTAGGTAAAGGCAGTAATCAAGAGGGGTAAGAGGATTGAATCCATACAAAACTTCAAAGGAGTCTTACCATTAGAAGAATGAAAGGTCCTATTATAAGCAAATTTCATATCAGGCAAGTAATCTTCCCAAGAAGTCAACTTTCCTTTCAAAACAGCCCTCAACATATTCCCCAAAGTTCTATTAACCACTTCTGTTTGGCCATCAGTTTGTGGGTGACAAAATATGGAAAATAGCAATTTAGTCCATAATTTTCTCCAAAGAATTCTCCAAAAGTGACTTAAAAACTTGGCATCCCTATCACTAACAATAGTTCTAGGTATTCGATGCAATTTAACCACTTCTTTTACAAACAAGCCAGGCACATGAGATGCATCATTAGTCTTTTTACATGGAATAAAATGAGCCAGTTTAGAAAATCTGTCTACTACGACAAATATAACTATCCTTACCATATTTAGTCCTTGGAAGATCCAATACAAAGTCCATATAAATATCAATCCAAGGAGAACTAGAAACAGGTAAAGAAAAATAAAGACCATGCGGCAATGTTCTAGACTTAGCTTGTTTACAGTCAAGACAATGAGAACACACTTTTTCAATATCCTTTCTCATGCTAGGCCAATAAAAATGTTCACGAAGTATTTCCAAAGTTTTAGGCACTCTAAAATGTCCCATTAGCCCTCCATAATGTGCTTTCCTAACAAATAGTTTACGCAAAGAGTAGTTAGGCACACACAACTTATTTCCTTAAATAGAAATTCATCTTGAAGATTAAATTTCTTAAAAGGGCCCAACTTACATTCATAAAAAAGTTTACCAAAATCACAATCATTAGCATAGAGTAACTTGATTTGGTTAAAACCCAACAACTTTGAAGTAAGAGTAGATATCAAAACATACCTTCTTGAGAGCGCATCAGCAACCACATTCTCCTTTTCTTGTTTGCTGGCAATTACATAAGGAAAGGTTTCCATAAGCTCCACCCATTTAGCATGCCTACAACTAAGTTTACCTTGGCTCTTCAAGTACTTCAATGACACATGATCAGTCTTGACCATGAATTCTCGAGGCCACAAGTAGTGGTGCCATGTAGCTAACACCCTTACCAAGGCATATAACTCCTTATCATAAGTTGAGTAGGTCAATGTTGCTCCACTTAGATTTTCACTAAAGTAGGCAATTAGCTTGGAGTCTTGCATCAAAACAGCACCTATGCCCTCAGAGGCATCACACTCAACTTCAAAGACTTAGAAAAATCAGGTAATTGCAAAAGAGTAGCACAACACAATTTTTCTTTCAGCAAGTTAAATGCATAATCTTGTTCCTTTCCCCATGAAAAAATCTTATCCTTCTTAATAACTTCCGTTAAAGGAGAAGCAATGGTGCTAAAGTCCTCACAAACCTCCGATAGAAACTAGCAAGTCCATGAAAACTCTTAACTTTAGTTACATTATTAGGTCTAGGTTATACTTTAATTGCTTTGATTTTATCACCATCTACTTCAACTCCCTAAGAACTGACCAGAAACCTAAGAAAACTACACGATCCACACGGAAAGTACACTTTTTGAGATTAGCAAATAAGTGCTGATTTCTAAGGACATCAAAAACTTATTTTAGGTGCTCTAAGTTTTTATCTAGATTTTGAGAAAAGATCAAAATGTCATCAAAATACACCACAACAAATTTTCCATGAAAATCTTTAAAATATGATTCATTTGTCTCATAAATGTGTTGGGTGCATTAGTTAAGTCAAAAGACATAACTAACCACTCATAAAGTTCATATTTGGTCTTAAAAGTAGTTTCCCATTCATCTCTAGGATTCATACGAATCTGATGGTAACCACTTTTAAGATCAATTTTAGAAAAGATTTTGGATCCATATAGTTGATCTAGCATATCATCGAGACGAGGGATCGGATGGCAATACTTTACCGTTATCTTGTTGATGGCTCTACAATCCACTCACATCCTCCATGTTCCATCCTTTTTTGGGGTACCAATAGGACAGGAACAAAACATGGGCTCATGCTCTCTCGAACAAAACCCTTTTTAAGCAATTCTTCACTTGTCTTTGTAATTCCTTGGTCTCTTCAGGACTATTCATATAGGCAGGTCTATTAGGTAGTTGAGACCCAGGCGCAAAGTCTATTTGGTGCTCAATCCCTCTCAAAGATGGCAACCCTTTAGAGTATCATCAGGAAAAACATCTTCAAAACTTTACAAAAGAGAAGAAACACTATTTGGCAAAGGAGTTAGTTCTTCAAAGTTAATAAACACTTCTTTGTAAGTAAGTAGTACGCTACCCCTCTTTTCTAGCATTCAAACACTCTTTGGCTTTTAGATAAAGACTCTCTTTTTTCTTTTCCTTAGCCTCTTTCCTCTCACCAAAACTTTTTTAGTTTTTCACTCAAACCCTCTTTTACCTCTTTAGTTAGTTTGCTGGCCTCTTTCTCTTTTCCTCGGCCATCTCTTTTTTTTTTCTATCTCTTGGCCCTTTTCTTTTCCCTCAAGCTCACTTTTTATCTCTCCCCTTTGCTTTCCCATTGTTTCTATCAATCTTTTCTGATCTTCAAACACTTGTGAAGGAGATCAAGGTGCAAGAGTAAATTTCTTACCATTATGCAGAAGACTGTATCTATTCTTTCTCCCATGATGAGTAGTGTCCCTATCATATTGCCAATGTCGGCCAAGTAAAACATGACATGCTTGTATTGGAACTACATCACAAAGAATTTCATCTTCATACCTACCAACATTGAATGAAATCATGCATTGTTGGTTTACTTTTATCTCTCAACTATCATTCAACCATTGGAGCCTATATGGGGTAGAGTGTTTCATGCATGTAATTCCTAGCTTATCTACCAAATATGAACTCACCGCATTTGGACAACTTCCCCCATCATAAATCATAGAATAAGTCCTCCTCTTTATTCCATATCTAGCATGGAACAAATTCTCCCTCTGTCCTTCATCACTACTACCAAAATTAATAGTCATAATTCTCCTAACTACCCCAATTATACCATCGTTGGGCAGTTCTAAATCATCTTCCTCACTTGTACCTCCTCCCTTTTCTTCTTCCCCCTCACTTTTTTCACTCTCATATTCTCCATTCTCTCTAAATATGATGTTTTTTCTACTTGGACATTCATGATCATATGACCCCTCCCATGACATTTATGACATTGAATAGAACTAGAAGGTTTAGAAGATCTGGGATTAAATATTTTACCTCCCTCATCAACTTTACCTTTACCTCTTTCTTCTTCAGGTTTAGGAGTTTTTCCCTCTTAATTTGACCATGGCTTCTTAGAGATGGAGTTAGGTTGATTTATCCATGAGTTAGGTTGCTGCCTTTTCTTGATTTGTTTTTCTACTTTAATAGACAAATCAACTAAATCATCTAAAGTTACATACTATTGTATCTCTACCACATTAACTATTTCAAAATTTAAACCATTTAAAAATCTAGCCATTGTAGCTTCTTCTTCCTCCATGAAATTAGCTTGGATCATAGCCATATCCATGCTTTTAAAGTACTCATCGATCGACATGGAAACTTGTTTCAAGTGTTGAAGGCGAGATTGCAGATCTCTTTGAAAATATGATGGCACAAACCTCTTCCTCGTCAACCTCTTCATCTCTGCCCAGGTGGCAATAGACGGTAGCTCATCATACACTTTGTCCCTAACAAGCTTTATCCACCAAGAAGCAGCATAATCAGAAAACTCAACAATAGCAAGTTTAACTTTCTTACCCTCAAAGTAGTTATAACAATCAAAGATGGCTTCAACTCGTCTCTCCCAATCAAGGCACAAGTCTAGATCCCTTGTCCCCTTGAAAGATGAAATCTTTATTTTTATACTACTTATATTATCATCTTCTACTCTTATCTCTTTGTCCCCTCCTATCTCTTCTTTCTAGATTAAGTTCACCATCAAAATCATCATTATCATATTCAAGATTTATAAATGGGTCATGGGGTACATTTCTTCTAACTTGGGGTCTAACATTATTAGGTGGTACAACATTATTCTCCCTCCTAATTGTAGCTATGGTCTCATTCTGCTTGGTAATCATATTTCTCATATCTTGAAATTGAAGGTTAAAGGGTTGATGATTTGTTGGTGCATAGCTTAAAGGGTGAAGTCTTCCTTTGATCTAGTTTCTAAATGAGCCCTTTCTTCATTACCATCTGAGTTAGACATCTTAAAGGAAAATATCAATCACACACTTAATGTGTCTTTTATCCTCTTTTACACTCACCCACACTTGCCTTTTTTCCCCTCAAATAACCTTTCAATAAGAGTACTTTGTAGATTTATAATTAAATCGAAACAAGTATCAAGTTCTTAGTAATAAGGTATAGATTTTTGGGGCACAAAAGAAAGTAAAGAATCCTTATACAAGGAGGATTTAGTTGAAACAAAACACGAATAAAAAGGTACTTAGAATTATATAAGAATGAGAAAAAAATTTTCGTATCTTCAAGGATTTAGAATCCCCTCTTCTTAATTCCTTTTTATTTAGAAACAACTAATGCATGATTTTGAGGGTAAGTAACGGATTTCTTGGAGAGCAAGTTATCTCCTTTTTTTCAAAAAAAAAATTTTTAACTTATTTTTTTGCACTTCATATTTTAAGAAATCCCAAGATTTACCAAGAACGAAATCTTGATAGAACCCCTCTGATACTACTTGATAGGATCGATGTTAGAAACAATACTAAGATGGAGTGAATACTAGAATGTGGAAACAATAACAAAAAAAGAAAGATAAAAACTAATTAAAGATATGGGAAATTCAAAGGGAAGATCCAAGAATTTTCAAAAAACTGATATTCTAAGTCCTTGACAAGATCCAAGTAACAACGTATAGATTTATGGAAGAAATCTAACACCTTTACTTGAGAAAACGAATTAAAATGTTAGATTCGGGTCTTGACCGCTTTATGAGTAACTAAAGACAAAAGTTAGTATGTTTACTAATCACCTTCTAAAAAATACCAAAAAAAAAGTTAAAGATATCACAAGAAGAAAGTACTTTATACCTCAAACTATGAACTGGTAAAGGTTTAAAGATAAATTCTCAAAGAACAAGTCACAAAGGTTCAATAGAACTCTCTCAAACATTATTAATATCAATCTAATTGTCTTTAATGAAAGAAAAAAGACTCCTATATATATTATGGGGTCCTTGTACATCCAAGACTCCTTACGTTACCTAGAAAGAAAATTACAAGGTAAATCCTACTCTAGAAAGGAAATAAAGTTACCTTAATTAGGAATAGACCTAGTAGTTCAAGGAAAGCATTAAATGGTACTAGGATACCTTAAATAGAACAAGAAAAATATTAATGACCTATATATAAATAAGGTAAAAGCTGACTAGGAAAAGAATATTGACAAATTAGGAAAGTTTGACTAGTCTTCTCTGCAAACTTGGGCAGAAAGCAACCTTTGTTATGGCTGATTCTTGGACTCTTCTTGGTCTTATTTGGACGAAATTAAACCTTGAAATTCTTCATCTTAGACTTGAATTTGGGCCACCAAATAATTGTACTATTTGGACAATTCATCCTTCTTGGGCTTTAGCTCTTCTTCCCAACAAGACACATTTGGGTCTGCAATTGAAGCCCATTGAGCTTATCATTAAACTCCTTGGTTTGAGGTCTTGTTATGGGCCTCCTTTGATCTTCTAAAACTTCATCCTTTTCATCCTTGTCCTTGAAAGGAGCTTTGTATGATGCTATCAAGTACCTATCACCGCAACTACCCTGTAAGTCTTTTCAATGACGTCAATAGGGTCTTCCTCCTCTTAGAGCCATGAAATTTCAGTGGGTTCATCTGCATGAAGTCACGCACTCTAGTGGTCAGAGTAGGCACTTAGGGAGGTATGGATATCTCCCGATTGGCTTGATTGGTAACCGCTTGGGCCAACAAAGTAAAGACAGCTCGAAACTCCACATGAGATACTCCAACAGCTCGAAGGAACATGTTATTTGGGAGTGCCTTATTGATGGGGAGTTCTTTGTGGTGGGATGATCTAAATACAAGCAAAAATGCTATTGTTAGTTAACAAATAACCTTATTCAACTCTAAGGCATGACATGTATAACAAAGAAGGGAAGACTTACCTAAACAATCTCACAGCCTCTCAGTGAAGATGGGGGCGTGCTCACAACCTTGATAAGTCTCTTTGCTACGGGGTATGCATGGACATCTGAGGAATATTTTGAAACCATGTGTACTGATACCACATTTGCAATGATCCAACTTAGGGCATAGTCATGACATGGTAAAGATGCCCAAGAGTACTTCACCCAAAAGATATTTCAATCATCTTAAGCATTCATAAACATTTACAGAAAAAACAAACAAGGGGAAGGGATTATGGAAAAAGAAATGCAGAAACATTAAAAAGGAATATGAATAACTAAAATATTTTCCATAAGCATACCGACTACTACATCCATGAACGCAACCGATAGTGTTCGATCTCCACTAAAGAGAAAAGAATCCATAATTGAGCAACATAGAAAGTAAATGCCTCAAAAAGGGATATAAATACATTGTCTAGGAAATAAATACAAGGTAGAGTAGAGTAATGGAATAGTTCCAAACTATGGGTTCATCACAAATGACAATGCTAATCTTGAATGTTGAATAGCAGCCACGAGCTCGTAGAGTAGTGCCTGTCTTTATATGGTTAAATCATGTAGGCAAAATTTGAGTTAGTACGTAGGAATGTACTAAGTATATGAGATGTAATGAATGTATGAAATTGTAATTCCATCATAAATAAGTATAACATACAAGTATATATAAGATAAAAGATACATGAAGTGAGCTCAAGCATGCACAAAGAAAGTGGCTCAATACGAATAGAAGTCAATGCATGAGAAAGCACATGTAATAAACATATCATAGGATCCTAAACTTGTGGGAGAAGTCTTTAATCGACATTTAAGACCATGTGAGCTACTACATGGACTCCAACATATATAGCCCCCTATGTTGGCACATGGAGACCACTTTTAAGGTGGAATGGTCAACTTTGCATGCATCTTAATAATGAAAATGGACTACCTGGATCCACTAGCCTAGCCTATAAGGGCTCCTGTGATGGCACATAGTTAAGGACTTTGAGATTTAACTCAAACGAGTCATGCCTCAACTATCAGAACAAATCCCATTCTCAAGTCCACTTGGAACATAGGAACCACCAAGTGAAAATTGTCCTTTCATCATGTGGACCTTTCTTAAACATCTTTTTATGGAAATTGACATCATGCTTATATATTTGACTAATCATTACTTAAAACCTAACTTTAATGCCATATTCATTATAAATCATGCAACGCTTTACTTCAAAACTAGGTGGCTAGGATGTTTTAAGTGGAACAATCATAAATCACTTAAAACATAAGAAAATTTCTCTTTTTAAGGACCATTGAAAATGCCCACACTTCATCATTATCAAAACCCATCATTGGGGTCATTACCAATAGCTCAAAACCTGAATATATACCTAGTAAAAATCATAGGATATCATGAATAACATATAATAACATAAATATCATGAAGTTATCATAAGCACACATAATTTCCTAAAGGAACTTGAAACAAAGGTGAACTACTTAAAAGGAAACCTTATGGGCGAAAGGATAATCATAAATCAACCTCCATACCTTAGGGAAACTTGGGATAATCGAACCTTGAAGTCCTGTGAAGATTCATGGAAACCCTAATTCTTTCCTTGCCTTTTTGTTGAGAGATAGCATGTGGAAAATTTTAGAGTCGAAATGATGGAGAGAATGAGGATATCTTAGGGTGTATGACCAAATTTAAGACCCCTTGGACTCCAAAATGACTGCATTTAGGAGTTGAATATATGGAATTGACCAAACTACCCCTTATTATAAAACAACCAAATTCACTTATGAAAATTAACTTATGGGCCATATGTCAATCAATAGGTCGTAAGTCAAGTTCAACTAGTAAATCATTTATAATCCTTGAAGCTAAATTGTTGCTGGACCCAAAACCACCAAGCCTTATTACGGGCTGTGTAACCACCTATAGATCATAGTTAGACTGTAGAGTCTTTCTAAACTTAGCAATTTTTCTTATTTTTGTGGTCTCATTTTGTGAAAGGATTCTATGGGTCATGCATCATCCTATGAGCCATTAGGTAACATGTAGGTCAGCTTCCGACAAACTTTAAATTTCCTTCATGTCTGAAAGTCTAACTCATGACCATACCTACGAATCATAATGTATCCTACAGGTCATCACTTGCTCCGTGGGTTACCCCACACTTAGAAAGTTTTCCCCTTCCTGATTTCTCATGTTTAAAGACCAATCCTACAGGCCATATGTACACCATGGGCCATAATTCATCCTCATGAACCTAATTTCAAGTCATTTTCAAGACAACTTTTCTACATTCAAGGCTCCTAAAGTGGGCGTCGTTACACATGATTTTAAGTTCATATGGTAAACCTGTTGTGTTTTAAAACTACGATTTTATGATGAAACATCTTATGTTGATGAAAGACTTATCTACAAGTTCATGAATATTATGAATAATTAAGGACTATTAAGTATGTTATGAATCCATGGAAACTCTATGAATATTATACAAGATTATGAAGCCCTTTGTGATGTCATGATAAACTCTCTTGTGAAAAGAAATGCTCATTTGTAGGGGTCATAGATTTTAATGAGCTACTCCTATTGTTATATTATGAGTTTACAAGATTATGGATGTTATGAATATGTTTATGTTTATGTTATGTATTCTATGGTACTATGCTTAGCACCGAATGAAGTTTAAGACGGGGGCTCAAGCTAAGGGGTCCTTATATAAAGTCTTATATTTTATAATTATATGCCACCATAGGTTATCATTATTTTCCATATAGACATAGCTAGTAGATCCAACTAAGTCATGTAACATCCACTGAAAAGGCCATGTCGCACGGTGAGAGTATGGTTTACCTTGGCAAGTAGACCACTCTATTTCCATTGTGGAGGAAACATCGGGGTTCTATGTAGTAGCTCACATGATCTTAGTGATGGTTAAGGTCTCCTTCCACATTTGTATGTTATGTTATGAACTTATTCTTTACCTTCCACGCAAGTTTAATTTACACATTGATTATTCATTCTATATTTACTTTATTACCTTTGTTTATAATTATGCATCTTGTCTAACATGCATTATGAGTCCTTGTTGCATCTCATCCCACATACTTAGTAAATTCAAAGTACTATAGCATACTTTTTACCTAAGACTGAAGTTGCTCCCCATCTATGATGTAAGGACTCAGACTTTGTACGACCTCAATGGAGCTTGGAAATTTGGTTCTGGAAACTTTTGAACCAAGGTGAAGTTTCATGGAAGCCTTCACGATCCATGTGAGGCTATACGAACCGTGTGCAGACTCCTTAAAGTGGTCCTTGGTCATGTGTGGGAAGTGTTGGCCTTGATGTGGAAGTTTGAGACTAAGGCATACCACACATGGACCCCACATCTGTGTGGTGGACCGTATGGTAGTTTTGGTCTTGAAATCCACATTTTTAGCCAAGGCATGTCACATGGACCCTTTCACGGACTGTATAGCCCTTCACGGTCCATGAGGCCCTTCTGTATAGATTCGGAGTGAAAATTTTCTAAGTATTGGATCACTATACTTGGTCGTTGAAGAATTTTTCTAAGTGAGGTGTCACGGAGGAGTCACACAGTCCATATGCCTTGGTATGGACCATGAAGACCTTCGTATGGGTGCCTATGTTGAATTTTTCTACTGTGGGATTACTATCTCGGGCCTTAACCAGTGGAAACTTTTCTAAGTGTTGGATCATCGAGCAAGTATATGGACTCTATACTTTGTCATAGGATGTATACTACTCCATACAGACCCTAACAACATTTTTCTACATGTTTCATTAATGGTATTTTCATAATTATGGTTTCTTCTAAGGGTCTGTTGTGACTTTCTATGCTACCTAAAGACATTCAAATGACCTATACTTTATTTCTCTCTTTCAAATTCATCATTACACTTAGACTCATATTGAGCTCACTCCGAAAAAACTCTCTCAAAAAACTCTTGTATACAAATGGCCCATACTTTATTTCTCTCTTTCAAATTCATCCTTACACTTATGAAGCTTGGAATTTAAGGGAAGTGAAACAGCCCAAAAAATGTGCTTCAAAAATGCTCATAATTGTAATTTTTATATATCTCAAAATCTATACGTGATATCAACAATCCGACTTCATATTCTTGATGAGGGGGCAAAATTTAGTGGGGAGTGGGTATAACCCAGATTTTAGAGGACCTATCAAAAAAATAATTTTTGCTAATTTTTCATATCCAGTGTGCATTCACGACTAAGCATGGAGTAGTACAAACTTTCCCTTCACATTGGGTCCATGTCGCAGAAGAGAGGCCGACTAATAGAAGTTTTTCCTTAATTTTTTGTTTCGGTGCAAGGGCATTGGGTCATAGCCCCGTGCTGACTTATGCATGAAAACACCTATACTTGGCCATTTTTTAATTCTATATCACTTAAGACCCTCTCAGTCTTCAAGAATTAACTAAATATTTCATTCAAATTTCAAGGGTTTCAGGCCTAACTTTGGAACTCAAGATTTCTCTTCAAGCTCAACTCAAGAAAAACCAAGTTTGAGGTATGTGCGATTCATCCATTGGGTCCTTTCACCCATGAGCCCAACCTTCCTTTTTAAGAAATTGCATGTTCTCAAGTTGTATCTTTGATGGTATCTCTTATTATGGATTTTGATTATAAATTATGTTGGGGTTTTATGAAATGTTGATTTATTATGCATGTTTATCTATTTCAAGCTTATACTATGAAATGGTTTTGTCTATTGAGACTATGCATGTTTTGAGCCATGAAACTATGATCTATTATGAGATTTGATTATGGATTTCAAGGTTTGTTACATGAGGGTTTTACTATATATGTTGGTGGGTTGATTTACATTGAGTTTTCCTATATTATTTCACTCTTAAATTGCATGATTTTAAACTAGCATTACACACCCACCCTATAAAGTGTCTTAACAAGGATTCTCAAGTTATTGATGATATATTACATGGTTTACAAGTCAAGTGACTTTATGATGATTAAGGGCTTGCATGTATGCATTGAATTCATGAAAAGTATCTATGGTATTGCAAGTAGACAACATATTGTTGGGGGTGACATGCCCAATCACCTTGTTGAGGGGGTGACATGCCTCAATCACCTTGTTGGGGGGTGACATGTCCAATCACCATGTAGAGGGGTGGATACCTCGACCACCTTGTTGAGGGGTGACATGCCCAATCACCACGTTGAGGGTTGGGTACCTCGACAATCTTGTTGGGGGTTGACATGCCCAATCACTTTGTTGAGGGGTGGATCCCCAATCACATTACAAGGGGGTGAGATGCCTTTGCTTCCAAGTAGTAGTTTGTTTGGTCTGTGTTGATTATGGTCTCTTCTTACACACATATTATGTACTATAAAAATTATATGATTTACAAGCATGTTTTACTTCAAGCATTGATCATGCATACCATATTGATATTATACATATTCATTGCTTATGATTATGCATTTTGACTATATTGGCTTATGTATTGTTGCATTGCATCCTACATACTTGGTAAATTCAAACGTACTAATGCATATATGATGTTACCACATAGGAACCGAAGCACCTCTTGATCATCCTCCACGTGGTTAGTTCGGTGCTTTGGAAATAAGCTTTGGTGAGTCCTCAGGTCTGAGGACACTATCCTTATTACTCTAGGTTTATTGAGATTTCTTCATGTTGAACACTTGTTATTTTGAGGGTGAGCCTGAAAAGTGTCTTGGCCCCCACTTCAATCTATGTTAGAGGTGTTGTTGGAACATTTAATATACTTATGCTATGAGCTTGACTGTTGAATGTTTTATGCCTATCAAAGACTTCCCTTAGTCCTGTTTTTACTATTTATATCTCTTGTAGTTGTTACGTTGCTTTCACGAGCAAGGATGTGTGATTGATATGCTAAGAGGCTTGTTTGGGGTTCCTTCGGGTTCCCCATTCCTCGTGTCACGTCTAGGCCCTATGCTTGGGTTGTGCCAAACTTGGTATCAGAGCACTCAGTTGTTAATGGTCCTCGGAATCCAACACACTGTTTCGATTAGAGTCCTATTCATAGTTGTAAAGCTCACAACTACTATGAATGGGAGGCTATGAGGCGTTTTAGGTAGTGCTTCACCTCTTCATTGTCTATACCGTGCTTTAGATGTAAGTGTAATGCTTTTTCCCCTAACAATGCTCTTTGCTTTTCTAGATCATGCCGATTCTAAGAGGGAGCCAAAGGAGATCCCGTACTCCCGAGGAGCAACCAGCCCCTCCTGCTCCTCAAGCTCCTCAAAGTGGAGGGGTAGCCCAAGATGAGTTCTCGAGATGCTATTACAATGTTGGCTTATGCTATGACTAACCAAATTCACCAAGGGACCCAAGTCTCTCATGCTCCCATCCGACTTCTAGGATGAGAGATTTAACTAGAATGAAGCCACCAGAGTCCCATGGATCAAAGATGGATTAGGATCCCCAAGAGTTCATAAATGAGGTGTACAAAGTGCTATCTATTATGGGGGTCAATTCGGAGAAAAAGACAGAGTTGGCGGCCTACCAAATCAAAGGGGTGGCAAAAATTTGGTTTACACAATGGAGATGATGATCCTATTTCTTGGGAAGAGTTCAAAGCCGCATTCCTCAACTGGTTCTTTCCTATCGAACTAAGGGAGGCTAAAATGATGGAGTTTATGAATCTTAAGCAAGGTTGTGTAAGGGAGTATGCCCTCAAGTTCAACCAACTCTCCAAGTATGCCCCACAAATGGTTGTTCACACTCATGTTCAACCAACTCTCCAAGTATGCCCCACAATTGGTTGCAGAGAGATTAAGGATGAACAAATTTATGTCAGGTGTGTCCAACTTGGTTAATAAGGAGTGTCATACTGCCATGCTAATAGGTGATATGAATTTGGCTCGCTTCATGACATATTTCGAACAACTAGATGGGAAAAGCTTAGAAAGAGAAGAAGTGGTGAGTCAAAGATGACTCGTTTTGAAGGTGGATTCCAAAATTTCAAGGGTGGCTGGTTTCCTCAAGGCTATAAGTTCCAAGGCGAAGGGTCTTCTAATGCTCCTAATAAAAGGTTTGCTAATGACAACCCATGATTCCAAGGTGGTAGTAGGAGCCATAATGACCTATGATTGAAGTAATCTAATGCCAAAGATGTAGTAGGAGCCATAATGACCTATGATTGAAGTAATCTAATGCATGCTATAGTTGTGGAAAGTGGGTCATAAGGTGATTGATTGTCCTCGTGCTCAAAATAAAGGTAGAGATGGTTGTCCACAAGCTCAAGGTGCAAATGCGGATCCAAAGGGTAGAGAAGGCCAACAAGGGGGTGCTCCAAGCCAAAATAGATTCTATGCTCTTCAAGGGAGACAAGGGGTGGATGAGGTGCCCGATGTCATCACCAGTATGTTACAGGTTTTTGATTTGATGTGTATGTTTTGCTAAAGCTTCCACTCTTTCTTTTGTTACTCCTTTAGTTGGCAAAAAGTTTCATGTTAGTCCCGAATTATTGTTGAAACCTTACGAACCGTCTACCCCTGTTGGTGAGTCCATTGTTGCTAGAAGAGTCTATAGAAATTGTCCCGTGTTCATTTTGCATTAACTCTTGCCTTGTGATTTTGTTGAGTTAGATATGGTGGATTTTGAGGTTATTCTTGGGATGGATTGGTTGCATGCATATTATGCCTCTAAGGGTTAAGTGGCAAAGTTGTGATGTGGTGGTTAAGGGTAGATTCATTTCTTGCCAAAAAGTCCAAAAGTTTATTTCTAAGGGTTGTCTCTATCATCTTGTGCGGGTTACGCTTTTACAAGGCCCTTCACGGTCACGAACTCTAGGGCCGTAACAATTCTCCCCCACCTACTATTGCAGCGATCTTTATGCAATGCCGCATTATGAACTCCCCTCATCACCACTCTGACCTAGCCGCACATCACCTCGTGCCATCCCGCTGTGGTCTCATCTGGAGTCCGCCTCATCTTAGTGCCAGGGAGATAGACCTCGCCCAAGATCAACACATTGTTCCAACCACTTCCTCTTCTAGTGCCCTCCTCTTCACACTCGAAGCGTTCACGATCCCGGCACGCCCCAAATGGCCCCCACCTAGCTTGGTGCCTCTTTGAGCGACACTCCATTGAAGCGCTGGAAGAACATGTCCTGCTCTGATACTAGTAACACGGGCTGAGAGTCTGCTGCGCGGAACTGCGCCCGTGCGGCGCCTGGATCCGTCCAATACAGCCCCAGGCCAGCTTGACCAAATGCATACCGATTAGTTTCGCCCTGCCATGGGCTCATCAGGGAAACAACAATAGCTCCCTTCATAGTTATGTCCTAGACAAGCGATAAGCTCCCCACCAGTTGTGCCCTTCGTATGATCAACTCCTTTCATAGTTATGTCCTAGACAAGCGACAAACTCCCCAAACTTAATCGGGTCGGCATGCCTAACTCGGCCATGCCAATGCAACGCAGAACAACACCTTATTGCTATTACCCTTTGGTCATTATGAGTGGAATGTTATGTCATTTGGATTAAAAAATGCTCCCTCTGAATTTCAAAATATTATGAACAGCTACATTTTTACATAGGATAGACTGTAAATCTGCCAAAGAAATTTTGCAAAAAGATGTATAAGATTTGGTTTCTAAACAAATCTTTGCTAGATGGAAAGCTATACTATCTAGCTTTGATTTTGAAATTGAGTTTATTAAAGGAGAAAACAACTCCCTTCCTGACTTCCTAACCCGCGAATTCTTCCACGGTCATGAAACCTTCAATCACCTTATTGGGGGGTGACATGCCCAATCACCGTGTTGAGGGGTTGACATGCCTCAATCAACTTGCTGGGGGGAGGGTGGGCTGACAGGCCCAATCA
>JAOTQR010035696.1:0-15780 GCA_025774065.1 Solanum ossicruentum | reverse complement strand
TAATTCCATTTTAAAAGTTTCTTATTTGCCTAATGTAAATTCTTAAGTTTAGATAATTAACTTATATTTTTAAAACTTAATATAATCTTATGATTATATTTATGAAATCAAACAAGACATTTATAATTATTCTATAATTATATTGTGATAAACAAACATATCATCATAATTACATTAAATCTAATTATCAGATAACTTTCCAAACAAACATTCGGAGAAGAATTGACTAGGACAAATAAGTAATCCAAATGCTAATATTTCGTTGTCACAATAATGCTGGAGAGAATAAAACTCAACTTGGCTACTAATAATAGAGATGTATATATATGTGGCCAAATATAATTATGCGTGTATCTCTGTGTGACTTTTAGTCCCTGGCTTATCGAAATAATGTTATATTCCTCTCCTTTTTTTTTCCCGTAAAAAAAATCAAAAACATCTTAGACAATGTAAAATTAAATAAAAATATTTTTAATTAATAATTTGGTAAAAAATATTCATGTCATCAATAGTTTAGTCTAAAAATATTTCTCTTGTTATTTAGGGATCAAAAATGGCCATTATATTTTATTTCAAATAAAAATATCACTTTTGAAAAAAATTGCTTTGCATCTTTTCTTTTAAAATCAGCTTGACTAATAAATAAGTAGAAAATAATTTTTTCTCCTTAATTTTATTTTATCAATTAATATATAATAAATACATGTATCTTTTTAATTGAAAATATAGGTAGGATCATCATTAATTCCTCGCTATAGTTAATTCCTACCACCAAAAACTCTGTAATCTTGATTAACATCCACAGAAAACTGTCGAAATCGTCTGTTTCCTGTTCCTTGGACCATAAAATCTTACTAGGCATCCCCCGCCATCGTCGGGCCACCGAGGCCTCTTCCTGAGCTCATTACGGATCCACTCGTATGATTTTTCAGGAATGTTGCGTGAGAGCCCCCTGCAACGCCAGAATCTGTGGGCTAACACCTACAGAAAACTATCGAAATCACCTGTTTCTTGTTCCTTGACCGATAAAATCCTACTAGGCGTCCTCTGTCGATGTCGGACTACCTGGACCTCTTTCCGGGCTCGTTGCAGGCTCAATCGTATGATTTTATGAGAATATTGTGCCGGAGCCCCCTGAAGCGCTAGAATCCTTGGGCTAACACCTATAGAAAACTACCAAAATAGCCAGTTTCCTGTTCCTTGGCCCATGAAATCCCAACAGGCGGCCCCCGTTGTTGTCTGGCCACTGGACCTTTTCCCGAGCTCGTTGCGGAACCAATTGTATGATTATTCAAGAATGTTGCTTCGGAGCCCCCTGCAGCACCAGAATCCATTGGCTAACACCCATAGAAAACTTCTGAACTTACCTATTTCCTGCTCCTTGGCCAACCAAAATCCATCAGACATCACCTGACACCATCTGGTTGCTTGGGCCTCCTCCCAGGCTCATTGCAAACCCACTCTTATGATTTTTCGATAATGTTGCGCGGGAGCCCCCAACAACACTAGAGTCTGTGGGCAAACACCCAAAGAAAACTGCCAAAATTGCCTGCTTCCTGTTCGTTGGCCCATAAAATCCCACCAGACGTCCCTTGCCATCGCCGAGCCACCTGCGCCTCTTCTCTGGCTCTTTGCGGACCCACTCTTATGATTTTTTGGAATGTTGCGCCAAAGCCCCCTGTAGCGCCAGAATTAGTAGGCTAATAACCACAGAAAACTGCCGAAATTGCCTGTTTCCTATTCCTTTGGCTCATAAAATTAGACAAGGCAACCCCCGCCGCCGGGCCACCTGGGCCTCTTCCAGGGCTCGTTGCGGACCCACTCATATGATTTTTTGAGAATGTTGCGCCAGAGCCCCCTACAATGCCAGAATCCGTGGGCTAACACACATAGAAAACTGCCGAAATCACCTGTTTTCTATTCCTTGGCCTATAAAATCCCACATACTGTCCCCCGCTACCGCCGGGCCACTTGGGCCCCTTCCGGGCTCGTTGTAGAGCCACTTGCATGATTTTTCGGTAATGTTGCACTGAGCCCTCTACAACGCTAGAATCCATTAGCTAACACCCATAGAAAACTGTCGAATTCGCCTGTTTCCTATTCCTTAGCCCATAAAATACCACCGTACTCCGCCGCAGCCGAGCCACATGGACCTCATTCCGGGCTCGTTTCGGATCCACTCATATGATTATTCGGTAATGTTGTGCTGGAGCCCCCGACAGTTTCAGAATCCATGGGCTTCACCAACAAAAAACTGTCAAAATCGCCTGTTTCCTATTCGTTGTCCTAAAACATTTTACAACGCGCCCCCTGCCGCCGTCGGGCCACTTGGGCCTCTTGTCGGGCTCATTGCGGACCCACTCGTATGATTTTTAGGGCATGTTGCACCAAAGCCCCCTGCTGCGCCAGAATATATGGGCTAACACCCATTGAAAGCTGTCGAAATCGCATGTTTCCTATTCCTTAGCCCATAAAATCCCACCAGGCGTCCCCACCCCCGCTGGGGCACCTAGGCCTCTTCCCCGGCTCGTGCAGACACACTCGTATGATTTTTCGGGAATGTTACGCCAGAGCCCCCTGCAGTGCCAGAACCCGTAGGTTAACATCCATAGAAAACTGACGAAATCGCATGTTTCCTGTTCTTTGACCTATAAAATCTGACCAGGTAACCCCTACCGCCGCCGAGTCACCTGGGCCTCTTTCTGGGCTCAATGGGGATCCACTCGTATGATTTTTCGAGAATGTTACACCCGGAGCCCCCTGCAGCGCCAGAATCCGTGAGCTAACTCCCACAGAAAACTGCTGAAATTACCTATTTCCTGTTCCTCGGCCCATAAAATCCCACCAGGCGTCCCCCAGCACTACCGAGCCACCTAGGCCTCTTCCTGAGCTCGTTGCGTCCCTACGTGTATGATTTTTTAGGAATGTTGTACCAGAGCGCCCTGCAGCGGCAAAATTTATGGGTTAACACTCAAAGAAAACTACTTAATTCGCTTATTTCCTATTTCTTAGGCGTCCCTCGTTGCTGTCAGGCCACTTGGGCCTCTTCCCCAGCTTGTTGCGGAGCCAATCGTATGATTTTTTGGGAATGTTATGCTGCAGCCCCTTGCAGCGCTAGAATCCATGGGCTAACACCCGTAGAAAATTACTGAAATCACATGTTTCCTGTACCATGGCCCATAAAATCCTACTAGGTGTCTCCCGCCATCGTCAAGCCATCTGGGCCTTTTCTCGGGCTCATAGCGGACCCACTAGTATGATTTTTCACAAATATCGCGTGGGATGCCCTTACAGCACCAGAATCCATAAATTAACACCCATAGAAAATAGCATTGTGTGGCCCATAAAACCCCATCGGGCATCCCCCGCCGCCACTGGGCCATCTGGGCCTCTTCCCGGGCTTGTTGCAAATCCACTCGAATAATTTTTTGGCAATGTTGTGCCTGAACCCCCTGCAGTGCCAGAATCCGTTGGCTAACACTCATAGAAAGCTGTCAAAATCGTCTTTTTCCTGTTACTTGGCCCATAAAATTCAACCAGACATCCCTCGTCGCCGCCGGGCCACCTGGGCCTCTTTCTAGTCTCATTGTAGACCCACTTGTATGATTTTTTAGGAATATTGCGCGGGAGCCCCCTGCAGTACCAAAACTACCGAAATCACCTGTTTCCTTTTCGTCGACCCATAAAATCCCACCAGGCATCCCCCGCCGCCGCCGAGCCACTTGGGCCTCCTTCCGAGCTCGTTGCGAACCACTCGTATGATTTTTTGGGAGTATTGCGCTGGGAGCAACCTGCAGTACCAGAATATGTGGGCTAACAACCATAAAAAACTACCGAAATCGCCTGTTTCCTATTTCTTGGTACATAAAATCCTACCAAACGTCCCACGCCGCGTCGGTCATTTGGGCCTCTTTTCGAGCTCGTTGCGGACCAGTTGTACAATTATTCTGGAATGTTGTGCTGGAGAACCCTGCAGTGCCACCATGGGCTAACACCCACAGAAAATAATCGAAATCACTTATTTCCTGTTCCTTGGGCCATAAAGTCCTATCAGGCGTCCCCTGCTGCCATCGGGCCACCTGGGCCTCTTCCCGGATTCAATACAGACCCACTTGTATGATTTTTTGGCAATGTTGCGTCAGAGACCCCTGCAGCACAGAATCCATTGGCTATCACCCACAGAAAACTATTGAAATTACCTGTTTCCTATTTTTTGGCACATAAAATCCTACCAGCATCCCCCGTCACCGCCAGGCCACTTAAACCTCTTCCCGGGCTTGTTGGAGACCCAATTGTATGATTTTTTGGGAATATTACGCCGCAGCCTCCTGCAGCGCTAGAATCCGTGGGCTAACACCCACATAAAACTGCTGAAATTGTATGTTTCCTGTACGTTGGCCTATAAAATCCTGCTAGGCATCCCCCACCGTTGTCACGCCACCTGGGCATCTTCTCGAACTTGTAGCGGACCCACTAGTATGATTTTTCAAGAATGTTGCACGGGATTCCCCTACAGTACCAGAATCTGGGGGCTAACACCCACAGAAAACAGCAAGATCGCCTGTTTCCCATTCCTTAGCCCATAAAATCCTACTAGGCATCCCCCGCCGCCGCTTGGCCATATGAGCCTTTTTCCGGGCATGTTGTAGACCCATTCGAATGATTTTATGGGAATGTTGCACCGGAGCCCCTTGCAGCTCCAGAATCCGTGGGCTAACTCCCGTAGAAAATTATCGAAATCACGTGTTTCCTATTCCTTGGCCCATAAAATTCCATCAGACATCCCCTATCTCCGCCGAGCCATCTAGGCCTCTTTCCGAGCTCATTGTAGAACCACTCGTATGATTTTTTGGGAGTGTTGCGTGGGAGCCCATTGCAGCGCCAGAATCCGTGGGCTAACACCCATAGAAAACTATTCACATCCTCTATTTCTTTTTCCTTAGCCTATAAAATTCGACCAGGCTTCCCCCACCATTGTCGGGCCACTTGGGCCTCTTCTCTGGCTCATTGCGAACCATTCGTATGATTTTTCGAGAATGTTACGTCGGGAGCCCCTTGTAGCGCCAGAATCCGTGCGCTAACACCCACAAAAACTGTCAAAATTGCCTATTTCCTATTCTTTAGCACATAACCAGGCGTCCCCTGCCACCTTCGAGCCACCTAAACCTCTTCCCAAGCTCGTCGCGGACCCAGTCGTACGATTTTTGAAGAATGTTACGTCGTAGACACCTACAGCACCAGAGTCCATGGGCTAACACCCACAAAATACTATCGAAATCTTTTGCTTCCTATTCCTTGTCCTATAAAATACTACCAGGCGTCCCCCCGTCACCGGGCCACCTGGCCTCTTCACAGGCTTGTTACGAACCCACTCGTATGAATATTTGAGAATGTTGCGCGGAGCTCCTACAACGCTTGAATCTGTAGGCTAACACTAACAGAAAACTGTCGAAATCACCTATTTTCTATTCCTTGGTACATAAAATACTACCAAGATTTCCTCGTTGTCGATGGCCCACTTGGGCCTCTTTTTGGGGTCGTTCCGGACCCATTCGTATGATTTTTTGGGAATTTTATGCCAGAGCCCCCTACAACTCCAGAATTTGTGAGCTAACATCCACAGAAAATTGTCAAAACGCCTGTTCCCTATTCCTTGCCCCATAAAATCCCACCAGGAGTTCCACGTCGCCAACGGGCCTCTTGGGCCTTTTCCTGGACTTGTTGCCGACCCACTCATATTTAGAAGGTTGTGCCGGAACCCCCTGCAGCGCCAGAATTCATGGGCTAACACCCACGAAAACTACCGAAATCGCCTGTTTCAGGAATGTTAAGCCGGAGCCCCTTGCAGCGCCAGAATCCGTGGGCTAACACCCCTAGAAAACTGTCAAAATCACTTGTTTCCTATTACTTGGACCATAAAATCCTACCAAGCATCCTCCGCCACCAACGAGCCACCTGGGGATCTTCTTGGGCTCGTTGCAGACTCATTTGTATAATTTTTTGGGAATGCTGCGCCTGAACCCCCAGCAGCGCCAGAATCCGTGGGCTAACACCCCTAGAAAATTATTGAAATCATCTGTTTTCTATTACTTGCCACATGAAATACCACCAGACGTCCCCCGCCACTACCGGACCATTTGGCCCTCTTTCGGAGCTCGTTACGGACCTACATCATATGACTTTTTGGGAATGTTGCACCGGAGCCCATTGCAGTGCTAGAATCCTTGGGTTAACACCTACAGAAAACTGTCGAAATCGCTTGTTCCTTATTCCTTGGCATATAAAATCCCACCAGGAGTCCCCCATCGCCGCAAGGTCACCTGTGGCTCATCTCGGGCTCATTACGAGCCCACTCGTATGACTTTTTGAGAATATTGCACTAGATCCCCCTGCATCAACAGAATCCGTCGGTTAACATCCACAGAAAACTATCGAAATTGCCTGTTTCCTATTCCTTGGCCCGTAAAATCCTAGCAGACTTCCTCCACTGCCGTAGGGCCACCTGGGCCTCTTCCATAGCTTGTTACAGACCCACTCATATGATTTTTCGGGAATATAGTGTTGGAGCCCCCAACAGCGCCAGAATCCATAGGGTAACACCGATAAAAAACTATCGAAATAACTTATTTTCTGTTCTTTGGCCCATAAAATCCCACCATGTGTCCCCCACAGCCGCCGGGCCACCTAGGCCTCTTCCCGAGCCGTAATAGACTCACTCATATAATGTTTTGAGGATGTTGCACTGGAGTTCCCTGCAGCACCAGAATCTGTGGGCTAACAACCATCGAAAACTACCAAAATCAACTATTTCCTACTCCTTGGCCTATAAAATCCATCAGGCGTCCCTTGCCATTGCCGAGGCACCTGAGCCTTTTCTCAAGCTCATTGCGGACCCTCTCGTATGATTTTTCTGGAATGTTGCACGGAGCCCCTACAATGCTAGAATTTGTTGGCTAACACCCACAGAAAACTGCCAAAATCGCTTGTTTACCTTTTTCTTGGCCCATAAACTCCCACCAGGCGTCCATCGTCGCCACGGGGCCAGTTACGCCTCTTCTCGGGCTTATTACTGATCCACTCGTATGATATTTTGGGAATGTTATATTGGAGCTCCTTGCAGCGCCAGAATCCGTGGGCTAACACCCATAGAAAACTGCCAAAAATTTTCTATTCTTTGGCCCATAAAATCCGACCAGGCGTCCCCCGCCACCGTCGGGCCACTTAGGCCTCTTATAGGCTTGTTGTGGACCTGCTCTTATGATTTTTTAAAAATATTGCGTGGGAGCCCGCTGCAACAACAGAATCCATGGGCTAAGACCCACAGAAAACTATTGAAATCGCATGTCTCCTATTCCTTGGCTCATAAAATCCTACCAGGCGTCCCCTGCCGTTGTCGGTCCATTGTTGGACCTTTTCCTAGGCTCATTGTGGATCCACTCATATGATTTTTCATGAATGTTCCACCAGAGCCTCTGCAGCTCCAGAATTCATGGGTTACACCCATAGAAAATTGCCGAAATCACTTGTTTCCTATTTCTTGGCCCATAAACTCTCACCGGGCATCCCCTGCCACCGCGGGGCCACCTAGGCCTCTTCCCTAGCTTGTTGCAGATCCACTCGTATGAATTTCAGGAATGGTGCACCGGAGCCCCTTGCAGCGCTAGAATCCGTAGGTTAATACCCACGGAAAATTGTCGTATTGCATATTTCCTTTCCCTTAGTTCATAAAATCCTACCAGGCATTCCCCGCTGTCGCCGGGCCACCTGGGCGGCCTCTTCCCGGGCTCGTTGCGAGCCTACTCATATGATTTTTCGAGAATGTTGCTGATGTGCTGTCAAAATTCAGCATATTTAATGCCTAAAACCTTAGATTTTGTTTGTTGTTAATGCGACTTTTGATGGTTTTTATGTATTTTTGTGTTTGCTTTTGCAGAAAATATAGGTTGGTTAGATTTTGGGAAAAGTTGCAGATTTATGTAATTTTGAGGAACTACGGACCCCACTATGAGTCGTAGCCCAAGCTACGTGTGGTAGAGGCTGTTCGTAGCAATTAACAATTTTCAAAAACGAAATCTGAAAATTTGAAGTTCAGCTATACGAGCTCAAGGTACGAGTCGTAGTACTCTCTACGACTCGTAAAGGGAGGCCTTGTAGCAATTAACAATGTTGATTAAAATTAGACTAAGAAATGCAAGAGTGGACTACGCGAGGGGACTATGAGTCTTAGACTAGACTATGACTCATAGATGTGGATCGTAGAAGTGAAGTCCAAAATGCCAAGTGCTGACCACGAAAGCTCGATTACGGCTCGTAGGTCACCCTACGAGTCGTAACTACGCGTCGTAGCAGTCACTAACCAGATTTTTTAATTATTTTAAGGACCTTTTTGTAAATATTATAAATAGTATAGGTTAGGGTTTTAGGAGCAGCTTTTGAGGAGTCTTTGAATATTATTCATATTATTGAAGATTGTAGAGAGATTTTAGAGTAGAATTTAGGATTTTTCTTTGAAACTCGAATTTGGAGATTTAGATGCACTTATGGATTAATCTTATCATTCAAGTTTGTGATTCTAATTGCAAAAAGGGTTTCATTGTTCTTCAGTTTGCTTGGGTAAGAAATCTTCAATGTCTTCTTATTTCATTATTGATTTGTGTCCCTATGCCATGACTGGCTAAACCCACAACTTGGGGTTGTGGGAACCATGAGTAGCTAGCTTAGAAAACCCAGATTATTTGCACTTTTTGAGTTGTGTATTTAAATGTATTATCAATTTTCCTTCATTTTGCTTTTTATTTAATAGTGGTCAACATTAAACCCTGCCTAGTGTCAGGATTCCGATCAAGATAATGATGAATAGGAAAAGAAAATGGTGACAGAATTCGATTGATGTGTTCTCGTCTAATCAACCAAACTCGACCAAGGAGAAATTGACCAGGACAATAGGTAACGGTTAGTTTGGCACACTATGGTAGCCTCTAGGTGCCATAGTGAAATCCGACCTACCTTCGCCTTTGCCCAAAGGTTGGAAGAACTTAGGTTACCGTCCTGCATGCTATGTCCTAATTTAGGTTGTGTTATCCGGGGTGTTTGAGTTAGTGAATATAGGGAACATAATTTTCCAAGTTGCTCTCTAATTTGATTGTCTCTATGTTTTATTTGTGTAGCTTTATTTACTACCAATCATTGAACCCCCACCCTCTTGAGAATAGAGTTATTTAATGCTTGAATTTATTGTTAGAATGCTTGAATTGGTTGTTGGTGAATCAAAGTGGCAAACCCCTGCATACCCTTGGGATTCGACCCTAACCTACGTGTGGGTTATATATTTGACAACGATCACTTTTTTCTCAAAGTGAGAGGTACTTTTTTAGCATGATCGTTGCGACAGAGCCCCCTACAGTGCAAGAATCCGTGATCTGGCGAAATCACACGTTTCCTGTTCCATGACACATAAAATCCTACCAAGAATCCTCCACCACCGCTGGTTTACTAGGCCTATTTTTGGGCTCATTACACACCCACTTATATGATTTTTCAGGAATGTTATGCTGGAGCCCCTTGCAACGCTAGAATTCCTGGGCTAACACTTACAAAAAACTGTCAAAATCGTCTATTTCCGGTTCCTTGGCCCAAAAAATCCTACCAGGCATCCCCTACAGCCACCAGCCACCTAGGCCTCTTCTCGAGGCTGTTAAGGGCTCATTCCTATGATTTTTCAGGAATGTTACACAGGAGCCCCCCTGAACCGTTAGAATTTGTGGGCTAACACCAATAGAAAACTACTGAAATTGCCTGTGTCCTGTTCCTTGGCCCATAAATCTCACCATGCGTCGTCCGCCGTTGTAGTGCCACTTGGATCTATTCACAGGCTCATTTCGAACCCACTCGTATGATTTTTTGGAAATATTGCATCGGTGCCCTCAGCAGCGCCAGGATTCGTATGCTAAGACCCACAAAAGTGCAAAAATCGACTGTTTCTTGTTCCTTGGCCCATAAAATCCTACCAGGCGTCGCCTGCCGCCGTCGGGCCGCCTAGGCCTCCTCCCGGGCTCATCATGGACAAACTTGTTGGATTTTTTGGGAATGTTGCACCAAGCCCCCACAATGCCAGAATCTGTGGGCTAACACCCACAGAAAATTGTCGAAATCGCATGTTTCCTATTCTTTGGCTTATCAAATCCCTCCAGGCGTCTCCTGTGGCCGTTGGGCTACCTAGGCCTCTTTTCAGGCTCATTGCGAAACTACTCAGATGATTTTTTGAGGAATGTTATGCCGGAGCCCCTTGCAGTGCTAGAATTTGTGGGCCAACACCCACAAAAAACTGCCAAAATCGTTTATTTCCTGTTCTTGACCCATAAAATCCTACCAGGCATCCCCCGTGTCTGTTAGGTAACCTAACCCTCTTCTCAAGCACATTGCAGATCCACTCGTATGATTTTTCAAGGATGGTGGGCTGAAACCCCCTGTAGCACCAGCATCCGTGGGCTAACACCTATAGAAAATTGTCATATCGCTTATCTCCTATTCCTTGGCCCATAAAATCCCACCAGGCGTCCCCTGACGCCGCCGGGCCACCTTGGCCTCTTGCCAGGCTCGTTGTGGACCCACTAATATTATTTTTCGGGAATTTTGCGCCAGAGCCACTTGTAGCGCTAGAATTCGTGGGCTCACCCATAGAAAATTGCCTGTTTCCTGTTCCTTGGCCCATAAAATTCCACCAGGCGTCCCCTGCTACCACCAGGCCACCTAGGCCTCTTCCCGGACTCGTTGCAAATCCACTCGTATGATTTTTCGATAATGTTGTGAAGGAATCCGTGGCCTGACACACATAAGAAACTACTAAAATCGCTTGTTTCCTATTCTTTGGCCCATAAAATCCAACCTGGCATTCTCCGCCACCGCTGGGCCACCTGGGCCTTTACCCGGGCTCATTGCGGATCCACTTGCATGATTTTTAGAGAATGTTGCATTGGAGGCCCCTTCAGCTCAAGAATCTGTGGGCTAACACCCATAAAAAACTGCTAAAAGTCAGTTGTTTCCTGTTCTTTGGCCCATAAAATCTCAATAGGTTGTGCCACTTAGGCATCTTCCAGGGCACATTATAGACCCACTCGTATGTTATTTTTGGACTTTTGTGTCGGAGCCCCCTGCGATGCTAGAATCCGTGGACTAACACCCATAGAAAACTATCGAAATCACTTGTTTCATGTTCCTTCGCCCATAAAATCCCACCAAGTATCCCCTGACACCGCCGGACTACTTGGTCCTCTTACCAGGCTCATTGAGGACCCACTCGTATGATTTTTCGTAAATTTTGCGTTGGATCCCCCTGCACCTCCAGAATGCATTGGCTAACACCCATAGAAAATTACCGAAATCGCTTGTTTCTTATTCTTTAGACCATTAAAACCCCAGTCGTCCCCCACCTCCGTCGGGTCGCCTGGGCCTCTTCTCAGCTCATTGTGGATCCATTCATATGATTTTTTTAGAATGTTGCGCCAAAACCCTCTGCACAACCAGAATCTATGGGTTTGCACCCATAGAAAACTGCCGAAATCGCCTATTTCTGTTCTTTGGCCCAAAAAACCTCACCAAGCATCCCCTGCCACTGCTAGGCCACCGGTCTCTTCCGAGCTTATTGCGGACCCACTCATATGATTTTTTGGGAATGTTGCGACGAAACCCCCTGCGGCACCAGAATTCGTAGGATAACACCTATAGAAAACTGCCAAAATTACTTGTTTCTAAATCCTTGGCTCATAACATCCTACCAGGCATCCTGCACCGCCGCTGGGCCACGTGGGCCTCTTCTTGCGCACGTTGCAGATCCATTCGTATGATTTTTCAAGAATTTTATGTCGGAGGCATCTGCAGCGCCAGAATTAGTGGGCTACCACTTGTAGAAAACTGCTCAAAATCATTTTTTCTTGTTCCTTGCCCCGTAAAATCTCATCATTCCGCCGTCGAGCCGCCTAGCCCTCTTCTAGGGATAGTTGCGGACCAACTCATATGAATCTCCGAGAATATTACACCGAAGACCTATGGCACCAGAATCCGTTGGCTAACACCCATAGAAAATTGTCGAAATTGCGTGTTTCCAATTCCTTGGCGCATAAAATCCCACCAAGTGTCCCTCGTCGCCATCGGTCCACCTGGGCCTCTTCCTAGGCTCGTTGCAGACGTAGTCATAATTTTTTAGGAGTGTTGCATCGGATCCCCTTGCAACATCGAGATTCATGGGCTAACACTCACAAAAAACTATCGAAATCGTTTGTTTCCTTTCCTTGGACCATAAAATCCTACCAAGCATCATAAGCCGCCACCGGGATACCTAAGCCTCTACCTAGGCTCATTGCAGACCCATTCCTATGATTTTTCAAGAATGTTACACCGAATCCCTCTATAGCGCCTGATTCTATGGGCTAACACCCACAGAAAACTACTGAAATCGCTTATTTCCTGTTCCTTGGCCCATAAAATCCCACCTGCATCCCCCGTCGTTGCCGGGCCACATGGGCCACTTCCAGGGATTGTTGCGGACCCACTCATATGATTGTTGTGAATGTTATGCGGTAGACCTCTGCTCGCCAGTATTCGTGGGCTAACACCCACAGAAAACTCCAGAAATCGCTTGTTTCCTGTTTCTTAGGCCATAAAATAGTATTATGCATCCCCCGCCACCATCGGGACACCTAAGCCTCTTCCCAGGCTTGTTGCGGATCTACTCATATGTTTTTTCAAGAATGTTACGTCAGATCCCCCTATAAAGCCAAAATCCGTATGTAACACCCACAAAAAACTGTTAAAATCATTTATTTCCTGTTCTTTGGTCCATAAAATACCACGAAGCGTCCCCTGCCGTCGCCGGACCACCTGGGCTTCTTCCTGGGCTCATTGCGCACACACACATACGATTTTTCAGTGATGTTGCATCGAAGCCCCCTGCAGCGCCAAAATCCATGGGCCAACACCCATAGAAAACTATCAAAATCGCCTGTTTCCTATTCCTTGGCCTACAAAATCCCACCAGTGCTAAAATCCAGGAGCCTCCTGCAGTGCTAAAATCCATGGGCTAACACCCACAAAATATTGTAGAAATTGTCTATTTCCTGTTCTTGGCCCATAAAATTCTACCAGGCATCCCCATTGCCATCGCATACCTCCTAAGCGTCTACCCGAACTTGTCACTGACCCACTCGTATAATTTATTGAGAATGTTGTGCGAGAGCCCCCTGCAGCGCCAGATTCCGTGGGCTAACACCTATAGAAAACTTTTGAAATCACTTGTTTATTTTTCTTTGGCTAATAAAATCTCATCAGGCGTGCCCGTGGTCGTTAGGCCACCTGGGCCTCTTCTCGAGCTTATTGCGAACCTACTCATATTATTTTTTGGGAATATTGCGCTGGAGCCGCCTGCAATGCTAGAATCTGTGGAGTAACACCCAAAGAAAACTACCGAAATCGCCAATTCCTTGTTCCTTGGCCCATATAAACCTACCAGGTGTCCCCAGCCCCCCTCGGGCTACGTGGGCCTCTTCCCAGGCTCGTTGCAGATCCACTCATATGATTTTTTACGAATGATGCACCTTTGCCCCTGCAGCACTAGAATCCGTGGAATAACACCCACTGAAAACTTTTGTATCACCTGTTTCCTGTTCCTTGTCAAATAAAATCCCATTAGGCGTCCCCCGACACCGCCGCCGAGCAATCTGGGGCTCTTTCCGGGCTCATTGTAGACCTACTAATATTATTTTTCGAGAATGTTGCAACGGAGCCACCTGCAGCGCCATAATCCATAGGCTAAAACTACAGAAAACTAACAAAATCGTTTATTTCTTTTTACATGGCCAATAAAATTCCACCAGGCATCCACTGTCGCCGCGGGGACACCTGGACCTCTTCCTGGGCTCGTTGTGAATCCACTCGTATGATTTTACGAGATTGTTGAACCGGAATCCGTGGGTTGACACCCACAAAAAGCTATCGAAATCTCTTGTTTCCTGATTGTTGGCCTGTAAAATCCAACCAGGCATTCCGCGCCACCGCACAGCAACCTGGGTCTCTATCCGGGCTCGATGCAGACCCACTCGTATGATATTTTGAGAATGTTGAGTCGGAGACCCCTTTGGCTTAAGAATCTATGGGCTAATACCCACAAAAACTGCTAAAATCACTTATTTCCTGTTCCTTACACTATAAAATTTCATCAGGTGTTCCCCATCGATGTCAGGCCACCTAGGCCTCTTCCTGGGCTCGTTGCGAATCCACTCGTATGATATTTTGAGAATGTTGCGCCGAAGTCCTCTGCGGCACCAGAATCTGTGGGCTAATACCCACTGAAAACTGTCGAAATCACATGTTTGCTGTTCTTTCGCCCATAAAATCCCACCAAGGGTTCCCCGCCGCCGCCGGGCCATCTAGGCCTCTTCCCTCACTCATTGTGGACCCATTCGTATGATTTTTTGAGAATGTTGCGCTGGAGCCCCCTACATCTCCAAAATCCATGGGCTAACACCAATAGAAAACTGCCAAAATCATTTGTTTCACGTTCCTTGGACCATTAAAATCTACCAAGCGTCCCCCGCCGCCGCAGGGCCATCTGGGCCTCTTCCCAAGCTCGTTATGGACCTACTTGTTTGATTTTCTTAGAATATTGCATCGGAGCCCCCTGTAGGGCCATATTCTGTGGGCTAACACCCATAGAAAACTTCCAAAATTGCTTGTTTCCTGTTCCTTAGCACATAAAATCCTATTAGGCGTCCCTCGCCATGCGGGGACACCTAGGCCTTTTCCCGAGCTCGTTGTGGACCAACTCGTTTGATTTTTTGAGAAAGTTGTATATGAACCCCCCGCAACACGAGAATCCATGGGCTAACACCCACAGAAAATTGTCAAAATCGCCTCTTTCCTGTACCTTGGCCCATAAAATTCCACTAGGCGTCCTCGGTTGCTGCCAGGCCACCTGGGCCTCTTCTCGAGCTCGATGTGGACCCATTTATAAGATTTTTTGGGAATGTTGATCCAGTACCTCCTACAAATCCAGAATCCATGAGCCAACACATGCAGAAAATCATCGGAATCACTTATTTCCTGTTCCTTGGCCCCAAAAATCCCATCGGGCATCCCATGTCGCTGTTGGGGCACCTAGGACTCTTCCCAAGGTCGTTGAGGACCCACTCGCATGATATTTTGAGAATGTTACTCTGGAGCCCCTATAGTGCCAGAATTCGTGGGCTAACACACAAAAACCTACTAAAATCACTAGTTTCCTATTCCTTGGACCGTAAAATCTCACCAGGCGTCCCCCGCCACCGCCAGGCCACTTGGGCCTCATCCCAGGCTCATGCGGACCAACTCATATGAATTTTTTGAAATGTCATGACGGAGCCCACTGCAGTGCTAGAATCTATGTGCTAACACCCACAGAAAACTACCAAAATCGTCTGTTTCATGTTTCGTGGCCCATAAAATCCTACTAGGCATCCTCCATTGCCATCGGGCCACCAAGTTCTCTTCCTAGGTTAGTTGAGGACCCACTTGTATGATTATTTGGAAATGTTGCATCGGAGCCCCCTACTGCGCTAGAATCCGTGGGCTTACACCCACAAAAAACTGCCGAAATAACCTATTTCCTTTTCGTTGACCCGTAAAATCCCACTAGGCATCCCCCGTCATCGTCGGGTCACCGAGGACTCTTCCTGGGCTCGTTGCGGACCCATTCTTATGATTTTCTAGGAATGGTACGTTGGAGTCCCCTGCAACGCTAGAATACGTAGG
>JAOTQR010035675.1:0-15780 GCA_025774065.1 Solanum ossicruentum | reverse complement strand
ATATTGAGTTGGTGAATCATGGGGAACACAATACCCAAGTTGCTCTCTGTTATTGATTCTCTCCCATTATAGTTAGTATAGTTTGTTTTCTTACTGATTACTTTAACCCCCCCCCCCCCCCCCCAAGGGGAATTGAATTGGTTAATTACTTGAAATTCTTGTTTGTGAATTCTCATGAGTCTCTAAATTCCCCATGAGTTTGACCCTAACCTTGGTTCGGTTTCATATTTGACAATGGCCACTTTATCCTTCAAAAGAGAGGTGTAACTAGCGCGTGATCAAATATTTTGGTGCCGTTGCTGGGGAATATGCTAGACCACTTTCTGTTTTCGTTTTTGTTTCTTTACAGGGTATACTACTAGTGTATGCCTAATACTAGGAGTCAAGGATATCCGTTAACTCCACTTGATCCATAGATCAAAAGAATTACAAGAAGAATAGCCCAAGATAATGCCAACAACAAGGCCAATGCAGCTTTGAATCGTAGCAACAATGATGATGATGGGAATGAAAACCCACCTTTTTTGGACAATATTCCATAGCCTTAAGATTTCAATGAAAATTCATACTAGTGGAATCAGTATAGGTTTAACCACATGGCTATTGATGTGATGGGAGCTATTGTGTTGCCTCCACTACCGGTAGACACAAAGTTCACAATCACTAGTGGGTTACTTCAGATGCTGTAGAACCGTGGGATATTTATGGGCCTACCATCAAAGGATTGATATAGACACTTGCACAATGTTATATTTGTTTGTAAGAGTGTGATAGGGACACAAAATCTGTTTATGGATATTATGGCACTTCGTGTCTTCCCATTGTCTCTTACAAGCAATGCTGTATTCTGGCTATCTGAGCTCCTGCAGAATTCAATCAATAGTTAGGAAGATTGTTAGAAGGCCTCTTTAGAGAGGTACTTCCCTAGATCGAAGAAGCTTAAGTTGAAGGACCAAATTAATAATTTGAACAACTTCTTGGTGATTTGATTAGCATTACATGGGAGCGGTTTACTAAATATTTGAGAAGCGTCCTTGACCACCAAATATTTGATGATGCCTTGGTAGAGATCTTCTACAATATCGTTGATGAGATTAATCATGCTTGTACCGACATTATTTTGTCTGGGGGCATGTTTCTAGATCAAACATTCGCAAGGATTGTCGAGCAAGTGGAGCAAGTCATCAAGATGAATCGTGTATTGGGACAATGGGCTAGAGCTTTTATGAGAAGTTCATGTGCTATCAATGTTGATTCAGAGAAGCCAAAATTAATGAAGAGACTATGCAACAATTTGCTCATCTTCGAGCAAGCATGGATGTGATGATCAAGTAGAACCAAGAAAGAGTGAATGCAGTTGTTCACCAACCTCCATGTGCACCCATGTACAAGGAGCCATATTTTGAAGAGGATGCTTGTTTTGTAAATAATCAAATAGAGGTTTTCTGGACCAATGCGCAAGGGTCCAATCAGGACTATTGGTATCAAGGTCAAGGAAACCAAGGTCGAAACGATGGTAGAGATTGAGCTTATAGAGATAATCGAGGTGGTTATTATGATAGAAACAAGGGTCCAGATATAGATTGGGGTCGAAGAGATGGTTTCAGAAATTGTCCATATGTGCCACCACATAACCGAAACACAGGTGCAAACAATTCCAGAAATGAGAAGATGTTTGATTACTTGTTGAAGAAGGCTGAGACACAAGATGAAACTCTAAAGGGCATGAAATCCAATATATGAAGCATAAATTAGTAAAATAGAGTCTCATTCTATGGCTGTTAAATAGCTTGAGAAATAATTTGGTCAAGTGTAAACTCAGTTGAATTAGCATTAGAAAGGTATAATGCCTAGCAATACAGTGTAAAATCCAAAGAATGAAGGGCAACGTAGGGTGGTTACTACTAGGTAGCAAAAGCACCATTGATCCTCCTATGTCAATGGTGGAAAAATTCATATTCCTTGCAGATTTTATAATCCTTGATTATGAGGCTGACTTCGATGTCCCTATTACCTTGGAAAGGCCATTACTAGCCATTGGATAAGCTCTAGTGGATATGGAAACAAGTCAACTCAGTTTTAGATTGAATGATAAAGAAGTTATCTTCAATATCCGTGAGTCTATGAACCATCCTGATGAGTTGCAAAGTGAGGTTTGAGCAATTGGTGAAGTTTGTTAGCCAATTTGTCTAAGTTTTTCCACGACAATAAATCAGGTGCTACTTGGGAGGCAACCGAAGGTTTTTGATGTTATTGCCTAGTTATAGGTTCATTTATAAGTTTTCGTATTCATAATTAGTTGTTTTGTTGTGTTTTGATTGCTATTTTTGACATTGGGTTGGTTGCATGAATAGTATGCAGGTACAGGACTATGTCAGTAAATGAGCTACGAAAAGCATCAAGTCAGTCTCTACAACTGGCTTACCAATCGTATTGCTTTTTACAATGCATAACCCATCTCGTAGAGATATCCAACGAGTAGGATAATTGTGCCCTCCAATCCACGAGCCAACTTTATGACATGTAGATCAATCTGAGTAATGAATAGGGTTCGTGGATCTAGGTAAGTTTCTAAAATTATGCTAAGTGTTGGGGGTTCTACGAAACCATGACTTACGACTCATAGTCGGGGTTTCGCAGACCCAAGACCATTATTTTTAACAGCCGACCTGGTAAAGGTATAAAAGAGGGCTCAAATTATTTTAACACCACTTTTGATCTATTTAACTAAAAATTATCCAATCCTTCCCTTTCCTCCTATTTTTCGATCAAATTCTGGCACTCAAACTCATATTCTAGCGAGAATCTGGTGAACTAGGGTTTTCTTGATTATTCACCTTCTCTCTCTTCTTCAAGTCAATATCTATTTGTGGTAAGTTCTTTGTTTAATTTTAATTATTAATTTACCTTGTTCTTACTTGCTTGATTTGATGATTATGAACGGGTTAGTGTTTAATCATGTAATTTTGTGAATTTGAATTAGGGTTGCCCTTGATTGTATTGATAAATTGAAACCAGGATTAGGCTTTGTGACTTGATATTTTTAATTATTACTGAATGAGGTTAAATAGGTTGTGCTTGATGAAGGGTGTTAGCATGGATATATGGTGTCTTATAAGTCTAATAGGAAGGGTCGGTAACATAGGTTTATTCATGCTTAATCATTCTCAATGGGTTATGTTTGTTTAAAGCATGTTTGTGGTTGGTTGTGATGTGCTAATTTTGTGGGTGTGTGTGCTCTTGCTTTATTGCTATTAGGATTAGTGTTTGAAATGTTCTTTCGGGTCTGTGTGATGGACTTTGAAATTGAGATTTCTGGTACACGATAGACTCTTACGACCCGTAGAGCAATCTACGAATTGTAATTGCCCCTCCTGGGAAATTCTAGAGACTTGATGTTTCCTAACATTCATCATACGAGAACTTCTATAAGTCATAGATCACTTTAAGACTCATAAAAAGGTCTCGTAGATCCCTGCCTATTTTTAATTACACTCTGAAATGTTATACGACCACAGTCTATGACTCATAAACTACTTTATGAGTCGTACCTAGGTCTCATAGAGTTTTCCAATCACTAATATTTTTCTGAAGAACTGGTCTATGAGAGCACTTTGAGACTCGTAGTGCTCACTACGACTCGTAAAGGGACTTTTGTAGAGCCCTTCTATAATTGATTCAGATTCTTTTTGCATTTTATTTTTTAACTCTTGGGGCTAACCCGAAAGGAAATCACTCAAAGATCGAGGTCTTTAGGAGGAGGTTCAGGGATGCACCTTCAGATGATGCGCATTCGGGAGATGAGCAGACCCCTTAGCTGAGTGGGTCACTACAGATCATTGATGTCAGATCGAACCCGAATGTTGCAATACCTCATATCGGAGTTGCAACCAAGGTTGAGCATATTCAGGCTCAGGTTGATAGTCCTTCTTAGTCTGAAGAGGAAGGTAGTGACGAGAGTAGGAGTAGCATGCCCCAGATGATGAGATAAGCAGAAGAGTCTAATTTTGATGAGGGCTCCGAGGATAGAGGAGATGCCGAGTCCTCCGTCGTACCATCTTCATCATCAGCACTGGATGCTCATGCTAACTGGTGGTGCGTCGAGGGCTTGGATGATATTTTTAGAGAGGGCATGCAGCCAAAGGAGTGGGGCAAGCCTACCTGTTCCATATATGAGGAGCCTCGGGTGATTTATGATGGACTCAGTCACATCCTAGGTCTGTAGGACACGATGATATGATATGGGTTGATGTGGCTGACAGATTCACTTAGACGGTACTCTCCGATTTTTGTGAGGGAGTTCTATGCATCAAATGTAACCACCATTCAGCGTGATCTTCCTAAGGGTAAGTAACCTCTCACTCAGCCCAAGTTGACAGATATACGAGTGAGAGGTCGGCGGCTAGACATTTTTGAGGAGACTGTCTATCGTATGCTTTTTGGTCTAGAAATTTGTGCACCCAAGTCCACAACATAGTTTAATGACATGTTGGAGCAGGCCAGAAGCTCATTGACTATGAAAGATCTAGTACATTAGACCTCACTTCTGAGATGGGTGGCCGGTCATATTGCAGAGCAGGGTGTGGAGCCTGCTTGGGTCACCACCAACACTGAGCCTATAGTAAAGGCTTCACTCAGCTTTCCTGCAAAGATTTGGTGGTGCCATTGTTACATCACACATCCGACCGACTTTGGCAGATAATATACTTACGCCTGAGTGTGAAGTATTGGTTGCCAACATCTTGGCTAGCTATGACATCGATTGGGCCTGACTCATAGCAAATTAGATACATGAGTCAGCACTAAAAAGAGCCACCTCCATCCCATTCTTGTGATTGATCAACAGACTCTGTGTAGATTTTAAGTGGAGATTTTACATCAGTTGGATCGGTTAGTGAAGGACCAATATACTTTGGAACCCAGCCTGATAAAGGCTGATGAAAACCTAATGGCACTCCTGCTAGAACAACCCTTACCTCCACCAGAGATAATCGCCCTGATGCTACAACCTGAGGGTTTTGAGATTGTCCCCACTACTACGGCTGCTACTACTGAGGAGAGACACCCACAACCTGAGGCAGTCACTAAGAGGAGTCCCACCATTTTTGTTACCACACCAAAGGCCAATAATCATAGACTCTTACACCGAGCATGGTCTATGTGTCCGCCATTTCCATTCAAGACGTGGCATGGAGATTATCATATGCTGAGTTCCAGTTGACTCAGCTCATTCAGCATATTAGGCTGTGGGTTCGATAGGCTATTACAAACTCAGAGGAGTAGAGCCGGACATTCATTATTTCTACTATTCAGGAGTGTGTTTCTATAGTGGATGCCCACATTGATAACTTTGATGAGCAGGTTCACAAGAGATTAGCCAAGGCCTAGCCTTCAGATTTATTAGCCTTGGACACAAAGATGCAGATGCTTAGAGCTAACTTGACAACATCACTTGTGGCACCAGTTACATTTCCAGAGGAGACATCTCCGGTGTTGGTGCTTAATTTGTTTGCTCCAACAAGCCTACCAATTCTTTCCTCAGGAAGAAACCTTGCATGGATGAGGATCCAGAGGCCAAACATGTGCATGCGAGGGGGTTAGAGGAGAGGGATCTCCAGCATGCCTCGAGAGACTCGAGGCACGAGGCAGAGATGAGATGAGCTCGGGAGGAGGATCAGTTGAGCGGTATTGGCCCCTTCAGAAAGAGTACTATAGATGAGGAGACTACCTCTCAGGAGGGGGATGGCCAGGCTCAGCCTGAGACTGGCGCTTAGTTGCTGAGGTATGTTGTTGACCCCTTACTTTCTATTTTTGCTTAATTTTTTGCATTGGGGACTGTGCACATCTTTTCGATAAGGTGTGGGTAATTGTGGGCCTTAGTGAAGTCTGAGTAGCTTGTGGTCCATAACTACCCAAAATTTTGGTCCCGATGTTTTCTTGCCGGTGTTCTTTTTCCTTATGGATATTTAATTTCTATTGAACCAACATGTTAGGATGTTTAAATAATATTTGTAGCATATAGTACTAAAACATATGGCACACAACATGTTTTTATGTTTTGTTTTGAAAATTGGTACCCACTAAATTTTTTTTGATTAATAGTTAAATTGTAACCATGCTTGCGTAGGTGTTTGACAGTATTTGTTCTGATAAGTAAGGGTAATTTGAGATATGAATCATTATCTGTGTTTCTTATTGATAATGTGTGTGTAATGCCATGAGAGTGTGGGCTTATTTTGCCAGATTCTTGTGTTTTGTGCTAATTCAGAACCTGCCCTGTTATTCTAAGCTAGATTGTAAATTAGATGGATTAGGAAGGGATCTTAGGCCCTTGTTCTTTAATTAGTCTACTTTAGCCTAAAATGACCAACCAAATGAAGTTTTATCCCTTGTTCCAAATATTTGAGCCTTACATGTACCAATTCTTTTTAAAACACCTAATTAGCCTAACCGTGTCTAGTGAAAAATCTTGAAATTGGCCTGTGTCTTTCCTTGAGCATTGTGATCCTTAACTAAGGCAAAAAGCCTAAGTTGAGGGTGGCTACCAAAAGTGGGCCTGGTTTGGGAAATAGATATTGTGTATTTCACTATAGGCTAAAAGCCTAAGTTGAGGGTGGCCAGTGTAAAGAAGAAACACAAAAATAAGGAGATGAGTTAGGAAAGAGGAGAAAAAGAAGAAAAATCATGTACCGGGTGTAGGAAAATTGAAAGATGCCTTAGAGTGAGCTTAAAAAGAAAAATGAAGTGTAAAAATAAGGTAAAAGCTGAAAAATGAGAAGAAAAGCACCCGAAAAAGCTTGAATAAAGAAAGAAGGGAGAAAAAGGTGAAAATAGTAGAATTGGTGGGACAAATATGATGAAAAATGCAGTCTCAAGCAGGGCCTTTATTTACTATTTTCCCAAAAGATCATACCAAACCCCCCGAGCCAACGTTACAAGCCTAGAAAGTCCTAACGTGATCTTAGTCCAGTTAGTTAAAGGTCTGAGTCATAAGTATAGGGGCAAGCCAATAGTATTAGACATCATGCATTAATATCTTTTGTGAGGGTGAATGTTTTTGCACAGTCCCAAAGATAAATATGAAAAGATCATTGAGTTTCAAAAATGGGACTTCTTTCTGTGAGGTCACTTGCATTGCATTATTAGCATTTGACTTGCTCAATGATTATGGACTGTTGATATTCCCTTGCTTGTCATAGTTGTGTTGCCACATGCACCGATATGCTTTTGTTTGCTAAATAGTTATCTGATCTTGTTTGGAAAAATTGGTGTAGGTACTTGAGTTTGAATGGTATGTGATGTATTCCATGGAGTTGAGGTTTGTGTGTTACTGTATTGTTTATATAGATTGATTCATTGCAAGAGGATAAGTAATAATGTTATGTTGAGGGTGTTGATGTGCTGTCAAACTACAATACTTTTGATGCCTAGGATTTTGTGTGTTCTCAATGCGACATTTATGGTTTTTATTTGTTTTTGTGTTTAGTTTTGCAGGAAAGCAGATTGGCATGACTTTGGGGCAAAATTGCAAAGTTTTTTGGTTTTTGGTGATTCACAAGATCCTCTAGGAGTCATAGAGTAGTCCATGAGTCACAGAGGTAGTTTTGTGACAAATTCCAGTGAAGGGTGATATATGAAGTTCAAGTCCACGAGACCTCTATGAGTCGTAGAGCATTCTGCGAGTCGTATAGACAGGTTTCTTGAAGATTTCTAGAGAGGGATGAGTTGAAGTAGTTGAAACCTACGAGTATGAAGTACGAGTCAAAAATCAGTTTAGGAGTCGTGAAGATGGTTTGTAGAAGAGAAGTCAAAGATCCCAGAAGCTGATTACAAGACCCCGATTATGACTAATAAATCACATTACGAGTTGTAAAAACCTTTCGTAGAGTCCACTGATCAATTTTTTCTATTTTCTTAGGACTTAACTATAATTAATATAAATAGTATTTTAAGGTCATTATTCATAGAGAGCAAGAGCGAGCCTCCAGATTTATTGTAATTAGGGTTAGAATATAATACTTAGAGAGAAAATTGAGACGATACACTTGTGAATTAATTTAATCTTCAAATCTTGTGATTCTCATTCAATTTTGGATTTGTTGGATTCTCAATTCAATTGGGCAAGTGTTTAATTATGTTTTTTCAATTCATAATTTCATCATCTACGCATAACATGAGTAGCTAAATCCACACTTGGGGTTGTGGGAACTATGAAGATCTAACCAAATAAACCAGGGTAATTTGCAATTCTTGGAATGGGTATTTGCATTTATTAATCAATTCTCTTTGTTTGCATGTTTTCTAGTGGTGGCCAATATTAGAACTTGCCTAGTGTTACTTTCCCGATCAAGGTAGTAATGAATAAGAAAAGAGATTTATGAACAAGATTCGATGATGTATTCTCATCTAATCAACCAATCTAGGCCAAGGGGAGGTTGACTGGGACTATAGGTAATGGTTAGTATTGCATACTATGGAGATGGGCCGAGTCAAATAGTGAAATTCGCCTCTCACCTTTGACCAAAAGGCTTGGTGAACTTAAATTATCGGCCCGCGTGCTCTACTCTAGTCAAGAATTGAGTTATCCGGTGACACTGAGTTGGTGAATCACGGGGAACACAATACCCATGTTTCTCTCTATTATTGATTCTCTCCCGTTATAGTTCGTGTGGTTTGTTTTCTTATTGATTACTTAAAACCACCCCTCTCTTTGGGGAATTATGTTGGTTAATTACTTGAATTGCTTGTTTGGAATTCTCACGAGTCTCCATATTCCCTGTGGGTTCGACCCTAACCTTGGTTACATTTTATATTTGACAATGACCGCTTTATCCTCCAAAAGCGAGGTGTAACTTGGGTGTGATTAGAGGGGTATGAAATCTCACATTTCTAGCATTAATCAGAAAATTGAGTCTCACTTTGTGGCTATCAAACAACTTGAACAATATTATAGTCAAGTGTTGACTAAGCTAAATCAACATCTGAGGGGTACACTTCCTAGTAATGCAGTTCAGAATCTTAAGAATGAGGGGTAGTGTATGGCAGTTACTAGTCATGGTGGTAGGAGCACCATTGATCCTCTCATGCCAATTGATGAGGATGATTGATATCGCACAAGTTACACCTCCTTTTTAGAGGATAAAGCGGTCACTGTCAAAAAATAGAACCTAACCAAGGTTAGGGTCAAACCCACCGGGAATACATAGACTCAAGACAAATTCACCAATATGCAATCCCAGTAGTTAACAAACTCAATTCACCAAATAAGAGGTTTGCAATAATCAATGAGAAAAATCAACTAGCTAACCATCACAAAAGAAAAATCAATAGTAGAGAGTAACTAGGGTATTGCGTTCTCCATGTTTCCCCAACTCAGTATCCCCGGATAACCTAATTCTTGTCTAGTGTAAAGCATGCAGGACGGTAATTTAAGTTCACCAAGCCCTTTGGTCAAAGGTGAGAGGCTGATTTCACTGTGCAACTTGCCCTATCTTCATAGTGTGTAAGACTAACCATTACCTATTAGTCCCAGCACAACCTCCCTTTGGCCTAGTTTGGTTGATTAGATGAGAACATATCAATTGAATCATGCTAATTAATCTTTTTTCTAATTCATACTGCCTTGGTCTAGTCAGTAACACTAGACGATTTCTAATGTTGGCCACCACTAGAAAACATGCAAATGAAGAGAGTTAATTAATACATGCATAGTCTCCTTCCAAGAATTGTGAATTATCCAATTTTACTTTGTTAGTTCTTCATGATTCACATAAACCTAGTTGTGGATTTAGCTATTCATGCTTTGTGTAGATGAAGAGATTATGAATTTAGACAACATAATTAAGAACTTACAAATTATATTAAGAATAAGGAATCCAATGTCAATGAAAATCATAAGCTTGAAGATTGAATTAACACACCAGTGTTCTCAAATACTCTCTCACAATTTTCTCTCTATGAATATTGAGTTCTTTGAGCACTAACCTAAAACTAAACAAAACATATGTGAACTGCTCAAAACTTATGAAAATAACCCAAAAACCTATTTATAATAAGTAAAAAATAAGTCTTAAACAAATTAGAAAAATTGGTCGGCAAACTCCATGAAAGCACTTTACGACTCGTAAAGGCTTCTACAGCTTGTAATCGGTGTCTTGTAATCAGCTACTAAAATTTTGGACTTCACTTCCACGAAACTGTTTTACTACTCGAAAGTGGGTTACAACCCGTAAAGAGGGTTTCATATGATAACTTTCCTACAAGTCCACTTCTTTGATCCTCAGGGAACAAAAGCTCTTCTACGACTCGTACAATGCTTCACGACTCATCAACATGTTTGTTGAATCAACTTTAGAAACTTGGCCCCTCATTGGAGTTCCTAACGAAAACTTTATACGACCCATAGAAGGCTTTACGACTCGCAGGGGTTCTCATATAATAGCAAAAACTCTGCAACTTTATACCTTTTTCCCAAATCATGGACAACCTATGATCCTGCAAACATAAATACAAAAACACATAAAAAAACTAATGTAGCATTGAGAACACACAAAATTTCTACATTTTAAGCATCCAAAGTGTTGTATTTGGCATCACATCAATGATGTTCAAGAGGAGGCAGTTGTGGCCAAGGATGCAGATATAGGAGATGATCGTAGCAAGGATAGGGTGAGTGAATCTGCTGATGCGCCATATAAGATGATCAAGCCCAATCCTAGGACTCCTCCTCCCTTCCCTCAAAGAATCAAAAAGAGGAAGGAGGAAGGCAAATTCAAGCACTTTCTCTCCATATTGAAACAACTCTCCATCGACATCCCTCTCATTGAGGCATTGGGGAAAATGCTAGGGTATGCTAAATACATGAAAGACCTGGTTACTAAAAGGTGCACTGTGTCATGAGCTCTCCCAAGAGCTTCAGCATTGAAATGCTATTGCTACGAGGTCTTCGGTGCAGAAGCGAGAAGAACCCGGTACTTTCACCATACCCTACACTATTAGAGATATGGAGTTCACAAGGGCATTGTGTGACTTAGGTGCCAGCATTAATCTGATGCTCCTTATGGTCTTCAACAACCTAGGATTAGGAGCCCCTACTCTGATGAGCATGTTGTTGATGGCCGATCACACAATGAAGAAACCTGTGGGGATACTATATGATGTGCTGGTCAAAGTTGAGAAGTTCATATTCCCCGTAGATCTTAGATTGTGAACTTGGCTTTTATATCCTGATCATCTTAGGAAGACCGTTCCTAGCCACTGGGTGAGCACTAGTAGATATAGAAGCCAGCCAACTCAAGTTCAGATTGAATGACAAAGAGGTCATCTCCAATATCTGTCAGTACATGAAGCGGCCAGATGATTTGAGAATTAAGTCTGGGTAATTAGTGAAGTCTAAGTAACCAAATCAAGGGATACTTGGGAGGAAACCCAAGGTTTTTGTTGTAGTAGTGTAGTTATTGATTTATTTTCAGCTTTTGGACTCATAGGTAGTTTATTTTCTTGTACTATATTGTAATGTTAGATATTGGACTTGTTGCATATAGGGTAACGATGTGTTCTATGAATAATATGCAGGTATAGGGCTAAGTCAGCCATTTTTGGCTAAGAAGAGCATGGACGAGTCTCTACGACTGACTCTATGAGCCATAAAATGCCTTACGACCCTTACGCCATCTCGTAGAGAATTTCAGTGAGAAAAACATTGTGCACTTCAGTCCATGAGTCAAATTTACGATTTGTGGAAAAAATTACGAGTTGTGAATGGGGCTCATGGACCATAGGTAAGTTTCTTGAAATTTTCCAAGTGTCGAGGTTTTACGACCAACTTTATGAGTCGTAAATCACTCTATGACCCATAGACTAGTCCGTGAAACCCAATCCTGAAATCTAGGGATTGGATGTTCTACAAAACCATAGTTCACAAGCCATAAAATACTCTATGGCCCGTAATCGAGGTTTTATAGAGTCCAGGCCTGTTAGATTTCAGTTGAGCCAGTCAAGGTATAGATAATAGTGTCAAATTATTTTGACCTCATCTCTAACCTAATTTACAAGATTAACTGGCTAACCCCTTCCCCACATAATTTTGACTACAAAGGGCAGCCAAACCCCTACTTTCCGGTGTAAATTTTTGGCGACCTAGGGTTTAGTGCCTCTTCACCTCCTTCATCTTCTACAACTTAATCACACTACTTGGTATGTTCTTGATTAATTAAAAATCTTTGATTTGCCCATGTTGTATGATTGAGTTGGAATTTAGGTCGGGAATTGTAGTCTAGACACGAAATCGATGTTTGAATTTATTATGTGATTATTGAACTTGGGTTGCCCATATTTGAATATTTGTCTAAGTCCGGAATTGTGTATCATTGCCTCAATTGTATGTTTGAATAGTTTGTTTGCCACCTATTATTCACCCACCATGTGTGATTATGTGAATTGGTGGGTGATGACATAGGTGCATAATCTTCTTGAAATTGCTCATAAGTGATCGGAATAGTAGGGTAAACATGCTTAATCACTTTCGATGGGGTATATGTGTTGTAAAACATGTTGGGGGTATTGGTTGTGGTATGCAAATCATGTGGGTGTGTGCGTTTTTACTTTGATACTGGTAGAATACTTGTTGAAAAAGTCATATGGGGTTCGTTGTGATGGGCTTAGAAACTCAGGTAACTGAGTTTTCTTGTTTACGAGTGGCTTTTATGGCCCGTGGATCATTCCACGAGTCGTAACTTCCCCTCGCGCAAGATTCTAAAAACTTAAAGTTTATTAGTATCCATCAGACAAGACCTTCTACAAGTCATAGATTACTTTACAACTCGTAGATAGGTCTCGTAGATCCTTTCCTAGAATAAATTCACACACTGGAATTCTGTATGACTCAATCTACAACTTGTAAACCATTTTACGAGTCGTATCAGGTCTCCTAGACTTTTCCACTGACAAAAATTGTTTGGATCACCTTTTTACAAAATCTCTTTATGGCTTAAAGTACGAACTACAACCCGTAAAGATGCTTTGGTAGATCCTTCTTGTCACGACCCAAGCGTAGGCCCTAGACATGACATAGCAAATGGGAACCGAAGGGACCCAAACAAGCCTCGTAGCATATCAATCACAAATCCTTGGTCGCGGAAGCAAAGTAAACAACAACAAGAGATATAATTAAAAGGGAAGCGAGACTAAGGGAAGTCTTTGACAATCATTAAAGAATATAGAGTCAAACTCAAGCATAAATACATCATAATATCCAACAACACCTCTAACATGGAATGGAGCGGGGGCCAAGACACTTTCTGGGCTCATCCTCATAGTAACAGATGTAAGACATAAAGATATCCCAACATAACAAGAGTAGTAGAGATAGTGTCCTCGTACTTGAGGACTTACCCAAGCTTGCTTTAAAGGATCGTACTAACAACATGGAGGATGATCAAATGGTGCTCCGGTCCCTACAAGGTAATATCATATAGGCAAAGGGTATGCATCAGTACATTTGAATATAATAAGTATGTAGGATGTAACACAACAAGCCATAAGCCAACATAGTCAAAAGGCATTATAAACAATAGATATGCATAATTTCAATGTGGCATGCATGATCAATGCTTGAAGGAAAACATGCTTGTAAATCATTCAACATGCATAGAAGTAATACATGTGTGGGAAGAGACCCTATCCGACAAAAGTATGACCAAGCTAGCTACAACTTGGAATCCTGATAATTACCCCTCATCATTAAAAAGATGGTCTACTTGCCAAGGTAAACCACACTTTACCTTACAGGAGCCCGTCCCATTTCAGAGAAGTGACCCTCCTTATGGGAACCCATCCCATTTTGGAGTGGATTTCATAATAAAGTGTACTAAATGGATCCACTAGTATAGCAAGGGTAAAGTATAATCCTATGTTGACATATAGTTTGAGGAAAGGAGAGTGGACCCTTAAAGATAGTCCACGCCGACATCCAATTCATCAATGCTAAGTCTAATCCACAAAATACGTGAAATAATCATAATCTTAATAACTTGTAAGAAACTTGGAAACATGACATGAGTAGCTCTTAAACATGCTTGACCTCTAATGGTGAGCCTAACTTGAAATATGAGAGTAGATCATAATCATACATGAACCCTTACTTAAACATGAATGGCTCACAAGAGCTAAAAATCCTTTGAAATAGGGCATAACTTGTGACCTGTAACATCAAAGATATTGTTCATGAATTCAATACATACTTGAAAGCCCTTAATCATCATATACTCACTAGACTTGTAAATAATGAAATAGGTCATCAATAACGTGAGAATTCTTGATTTGACATTTTATCAAACACTTGGTGGGTTCATGATACTAGTTCAAAATTATGCAATTCGAGAGCGAAATAAATGAGAAAACTTAATGCAAATCAACCCACCAACATGTAGTAAAACTCCCATGTAGGGTACCTTGAAATCCATCTTCAAATCTCATAATAGATCATAGTTTCATAGCTCAAAACTTGCATAGTCTCAATATAGAAAATTAATTCATGGTATAAGCTTGAAATAAATATTTATAAGTAATCAACAATACTTGATTAAAGCCCCAACATAAATCAGTCTCATATTAATAATAAGAGATACCCATAAGTAAAACAACTTGAAAACATGCAATTTTCATAAAAAAGGAAGATTGGCTTCCATAGGTGAAAAGACCTACGGGATGAAACCACATACCTCAAACTTGGGTTTTCTGCAGATGAGCTTGAAGAGAACTTAGAGCTTGAAGAGAATCTTTGAGTTCCAAGTTAAGCTTGAAATCCTTGAAATTTGAATGAGATATTTGGTTAAGTCTTGGAGAGATTTTTTTGAGGGTTTTGAGTGATATAGAGTCGAAAAATGGCTAAGTATGGTCTTTTCATGCATAAGTGGGCATGGGGCTATGACCCCAATGCCCTTGGGCACGTAAGAAATAAACGAAGGAAAAATCTATATTGGTCCATGTCTGGTATGCCACACGAACCCATCGCGCAGGAAAAAATAACACTGGTCTGTGCCCCTGGCCCGTCGTGACCAAAGCATGGATGCTCTCTGGAAATCATAAATTAGTGAAATTTATTTTCACTACGGGTCCTCTAAAATCCTGGTTATATCCATTCCCCACTCAATTATGCCCCCGATCGAGAATATGAAGTCAAATTTTCAATATCACATATGAATTTTGAGATATATGAAAATTACGATTATGGGCATTTTTGAAGCATATTTTTGGGGGTGTTTCAATATCTCCCCCTGGGAACATTCATCACCGAATGTCAACGAAATGTGTATAAGAGAAGTAATCATGAAGACTTCATCCTGACATGAATACAACAAATGCATTTAAATATCATTTTCAAAAAGTGTCAACATGAATGTCAAAACAAATCATCATATACTTATTTCCATGAACATGAATTCATGAAAAAGGACATGAGGGATGAAACTTAAGACTTGAAAACATAGAGGGGACTTAAATTAGTACCTTTGGTTTGAGTAGAGTGGAAGAGATGTGGATATCACTTTTTCATGTCCGCCTCAGCATCCCATGTGGAACATTCAACTTGTTGGTTCCTTCAAAGGACCTTGACAGAAGCTACATCTTTGTTTCTCAACCTCTTCAGTTGCCTATCCAAAATTTCCACTAGGTATAGGTCAAATTATCGCCTATGACACCCACAACATCCAAGGGCACTATAGCACTTGGGTCACCCACACACTTCCTCAACATGGACACATGGAAGACCGGATGAACCAT
>JAOTQR010035674.1:30141-51133 GCA_025774065.1 Solanum ossicruentum | reverse complement strand
GAAGATTTAAGTCCCGGTGATGTGGCACATGGAGAATGCAGGAAAAACATTTATACAGTTTCTCAAGATTTTGCTTTTTTCACATTCGAATAGAAATACTTTAAGTATTACATTTAAACTATTGAAGTTAAATTGCACCTTGTAACTCCCACAAGACCTTTCGGACATTCTCCTAAAACTAACCCTTTCAATTCACGATTGTCACTTTTCACTGCATCCAACCACTTAATGTTTAAGATGTTTTACAATGTGTTGACAATAAAAAAAAAATATGTATGCCTTTTCTTCATTTCTATAATTTTCATTTCACTCACAGTATTCTTCTTAAAACATAGCCTATCATGCTACAATTAATCAAAATCAATTTTCTTTCTACTATATTATTCTCGTCTAATTATTAGATTTTTATTTTTGAAAAAAATAAAAAATAGATGCACTATAGAAACAAATTGATCAGATGAAATCTTTCTCGATGCTGGTAAATTTTATATTCATATTTATTTTTGAAATTATTAGACTTTAAATGAACTATGAGTAGTATGTATGTGTTATTATATCTTTGTTTAGAATTCTTATTCTTTATTTTATCTGTTATATTTTCTATTTAAGTCAATTGTATATAATCTATTTGATTTAATAAAAATGAAATGAACTGTGTAACTTTTTCATGAATAATTATTTTATCTTCCTTCAACATTTGTAGTTTTTAAATTTTCATGAATTATTATTTTATCTTCATTTGACATTTGTGGTTTTTTAATTTTCTTATATGTGTTTTCTTTCTTCATCGATTTTGTGTTCCGATTTACACAAACGATAGTGCCTAGAATGTTTGTTAGTCATTATGGATTTGCTTAAATGTATAATACCTTTTTGATTAAAATAAGTAATACTACCAAATTAATTATCAAAATATTGATATTTTTATAAATTTTCCTATCACCGCGGGAAGCATGGGTATATTCGCTGGTATATGTATATATCAACTAACTTCCCTGACCATACATATATATATAGTAAGTATATGCTGCTGCCACCTTGCTTCCATGTTGTAGCACCAGATCATGCCATGTGGCAGTAGTAGAAAAGGCCGTGTCTCCCTCCTCTCTTTCCATTAATCCTTCAATCTCTTATTCGTCATTTTGAGCTTGTCCGAACCCTTATTTTTGCAAACAAATAATGAAACATTATGGGTTTAGATGTTGTAGATACAATGGTGTAGTTGGAATTTCAAAAGGATCCTCCTACGATAAAGTGAGGGCACATCTTCTTTATGTGCAATTTTTAACGCAAATCCCCCAAAGGGTCAAAGCACTTCTGGACATCCCGGTATCAAACAAAGGATCTTCCTATGCAAAAATCGATGTTTTGGAGCTACCTGCACTATCAAAATATTCATCTGAGGAATCATTCCTGAGCCTATAGACAGGGTCAACTATTAACCCGTTCTGACGGGCAAATTTGCAATCCATGATATAATTACACCGGACATGCCCCTAGCCTAATTTGTCCGCTCCGGAGCTAATGGAATCATCAAAATTCCATTATGAGGTCATTTTCTATGACTTAACTTGTAAAGTCATTTTATGGGTATAACTTATTAACTCAAAAATCCACATAACTCCTAAAAAACTTGACTAAAAAACTTGACTAATAATCACTCCAGTAATCTTGAGGCCACTACACACATGCTCAATTAACATAATAACAACAAAACCATGGAAATGACCCTGAGAGTCACTACAACCACCCTCACTAATAATACATTAGTCCGCAAAAGTGCAAACACAGTAATACTTATAGGCTCCAATCCACGCCACGAGTATATAAGTCATAAGCATGTTCTATATCCTACAATAATTCAACACCACCCTCACTATTAGAAATACCACCACCCATCTGTATGCAACAGTGAGTGGGTGCTACACTTCAACAAGGAAGTCTCAAGAATCCACTATTTGTCCCATCCGCTTACTCAACTAACAAATCATGAGGATTAATCAGCTAGGTTTACCTTTCCTTACTGCATAACCATATGTTCGGATAATAATGGTTGTTCATAACTATACTTGTGGTTTACATACACGACTTTTACTCTATTACTGCCTTCTTTATAAAAGTGATTCCCATAATCAACCATATACAACCCACAAGCTAACTAAATAACTGCTGACAAAAGCTAATATGCACTCATTCACGCGTAGGGCCAAATCTCCCTTCCATTATTGCCCAATCTACCTAACACTCATGAATACGACAAATACCCAACATACTATCCACTCAAAACGCTCTCTATACTTCCTTCGTACCCAGACATTTGTATGTCACTTCTTAGACATGGTCCTCAGTAGGTATTACTATCTAACTCCCGTTTTGTAGCATTTAACAATTAATTCTTATTAGAAACCATAACAACAACCACTTGTGCTTCTAAGTTCCCAAATTCATGCTATACAACATAATAGTCATCCCAACAACTACAATCATTCCCTCATAATGGCAATAAAAGATCTAGGTACAACCGCTAGAATGTCCTCACAACAACCACCCTTATTAATATCAGACAATCGTTTAACTCAATGACATCATACTGGGATACATGTAACTCATTTGGAATAAACTTACATACCATTGATACGCAGAGAGCAGGATGAATAGCAGAATAAGCTAGAGCTAGGGCCAACTTAGATGCAACTGATCTCACCTATTATGAAACCTCAATAGGGATGACATATCAGGCTTGAGCTCAACTCAACTCTCGATCCACATGACTTCTATCATGAGGACACCCTCAGAACCACTTTGTACTGAATCTCAAGCTATATAAATTGGCATCTATGGCTGGAATAAACTTGGGTGTTAACTTAGAGCTATCCTCAGTCTATATTGAATAACTTGGACCCTGGCTAAGGCATCCTATAGTTAGTCTACACCGCATGTAACTAGCTCTATAGACTCAAACCAGCCAACTGGAGTACGATATCGACAACCACATAATAGAACCAAGTTAGTCTGCGCCCAATGTAATATCAAACACAAAGCCATCTGATAATATCAATTGACCCATGTATTAAAATCTTGAAGAAACATCATACCTAATCCCCTACTAATAAAAGGGACCTTTTACAACCTCAATATCTTACCTGTGATGAAAGAAACTTAGAACTCATACTTAAGTGGGCAATAAGCTAATAATGCAGCTAACAATGTGAACTCATAACTCATTATAATTTAATCCGACAAGGTGATCAGCATCCCCGCTGGAAAGCATATCCATAAATCCAAAAGACACAGTCTCCATCGACTAACAATCATAACAAATCCCCAGGGCAGTTTGTCCGACAGCTCAGTTGATAATGAAACAATACCCGATACAATAGTAGTTGATCCATCTAAGCCTCCAAGCATAGCATTTTATCCTGAAGTCCGATGACCCATAAATCAGGCGAACCACATATCAACAAATCATCACAATCGAATCATCACCATATAGGCACAAGGTGTAGCCAGGGGTAAGACCAATAGTCGGCCTCTCAATAATGATGTACACCAGTATTAGACTGCCCCACTCCAGTAGGAAAGCATCAAAATAGTCATATATATAAATCACATGGTTTGGCTTACATTCAGGCACCAACAATGTATACTTGTAACATAGTCTGCAACTACACATACTTATAAGTATTAGAAAACCTAACAGGGAAAACCTTTAGGTAACTAATCGAATATGGATATTAGGAAGGCATTATTGAATAACCATACCTCAGTCACAACTTATATCACCATCAAGATCTATCTCAAGAGTGCTCACAGCTAATATACTGACAAAATACAACAATTTTGATGCTTAAAATTTAAGATTTTGTGTGTTCTTAATGCGATGATAGTGGATTTTATGTGTTTTTGTGTTTGTCTTTGCAGGATTATAGGTTGGCCATGATTTTGCGGAAAGTTACAAAAATTGGTATAGATTTTCTATTATATGACACATCTTACGGACCGTAGACCATTCTACGAGCCATAAAGTTGTTTTATAAGTAATTTCGTGAGGGGCCAAGTTTCTCAAGTTACTTCTACAAACATGCAGACAAGCCACAGAAGAATGTATGAGTTGCAGAAGAGATTTTGTGCCCTGAGGATCAGAAAATAAGAACTTTTGAAGTTCATGATTTGAAACCCTGTGTATGAGTCATAAAGTGGTGTTGTAAAGAAGATGTCTAATTTCCAGCAACAATATACGAGACTTTCACGACCCAAGCCTAGTGCTTAGGCATAAACGGTGAATGAGGAATCTGAAAGAACCGCAAACAAGCCTCATAGCATATCATTACACATCCTTGGTCATGGAAGCAAAAGAATACAATAACAAATAACAAATTGGCACAACTTTGGCTAAGGGAACACTTCCATATTATGAAGAACAAGAGTCATGTCAAAACTTATAGCATAATTACATAACATGTCCAAAAAACCTCTATTACATAAATAAGAGCGAGGGCCAAAACAAAGCAACTGGGCTCTCCCTTATAGCTAAAGTAAACAATAAATAACAGTGTGCCAATACATAATAAGAGAAACCTAGACTTAGGTTCCCGAAGTGGAGAACTCAACAACTAGCTTGAGTAGAACCCAATTAGCCATGTGGAGGAGGAAGATGATCAGCTTGTGCATCAATTCCTACATATAGGCAAGAGTATGGTTAGTACATTTGAATGTACTAAGTATGCAAGATGCAATGCAACAAGAGATATGTGACATATTCGATATACATAATTTAAGCAATAAACAAACATATAACAAGATAACATGGATTAGTGATTCTTCTAGTAAAGGCTTCCTTCATATATCATAATACAAGTGTAAAAATGGACCATAATATGGTGCATTGTTGCACCCTACCACCCATTATGATTGAGGTACAAACCCCTCAATAGGTTACAAAGGTATAAACCACTTGATAAGTTGGAGGATAGTCACACCATACCTCCCATGCTGCCAAGGTGCAAACCCCTTGATAGGTTATAGGATTATCACACCCTACCTTCCATGGTGCCAAGGTACAAATCCCTTGAAAGGTTAGAGGATGGTCACACCCTACCTCCCATAGTATTGAGGCATACCCCTCAAATGGCTATGGTTAATCCAACACAATATAGGGAAATACCACGTACATACTTTCCTTCTATCATCATCATAACATCATATACATACTCTTCTTTCATCATCATAACATCATTCATAACATACGACACGCACTGAGCCTTCAAGTCCACAAGCAACCATAACCAGACATTTTACCAATCACTTGGCAGGTGTGTAGTGTTAGTGCAAAACTATGTAATTGAAGAATGAAATTATGTGAGAAAATCCATTGTAAAACCATCAATCAACACTTTGCTACAACCTCAAAAAATTTACATCAAAACCCTTTATCAAATCTTACAATAGACCTTGGTTTCATTACTCAAAACATTGCAAAACAGTCACAATCTCATGAGCTGCAACATAGTGTACAATGATTTTTATAATAAGATAGACCCAATTATATATCAACTTTAAATCATGCTAATTAGAGTAAGAGGAAGCTTGGGTATCATGGGTTAAAAGAACAGATAAAAGAAACCCACATACTATAGCTTTGGAGCTGAACTTTGATAAAGATTGGAGATGAACACTTGAATCTTGAAGGAAATCCTTGTTTCGGAAGAGGGTTTGATACTTGAATTTAAAAGCGAAAAAATTGGCGAAGTGTTTGAGTGAGTGTTGGGGAATGTTTTGGACGATGTGAGGGTTAAATATGGCTAAGTATAGGTATTTTAATGAATGGGAATGCTTAGACCCAAGACTTAAAATTCTTGGACCAAGTTAGAAAATAGGAACAAAATTGTACCTGTGCATGTCGCGGAAGCAACGTAGTTTACTCTCTGGAAATTGACATTTGGGAATTTTGTATTTTGATACGGTTGCTCTAAAATTATTGTTAGACATTTTCCCCCATAATTTTGTCCCTCTGAACAAGAATATCAAGTCATATTTTTGATATCAAGCACGAATATTGAGATATATGAAAATTACAACTCCGGGCACTTCTGAGGCACATTTTCAAGCACTCTTTGGGGTCGTTTCAATATCTATCTCTTGGGAACATTCATCCCCGAATGTCAAAGTAACATATATGAGATGCATAAATATGTCAATTTCAGCCCACATAGAGATGCAACAGTGCACTTAAACATCATTTCAAACATTTCATCATAAATGTAAAATCATCATGAACTAGTCAATTTAATCATGAACATATCCAATATCATGGGGTTGAACTTAAGACTTGAGATCAGATGAGGGACTTAGATCAATACGTTAGGCTTGAGTAGAGTGGAAAAGGTGAGGATATCACTTTTGCGTGTCCGTTTCTAGCTCACAAGTAGCACTCTCAACTTATTGATTCCTTCAATGGACCTTAACGGAAGCCTTCTTTTTTCCTCAACCTCTTCACTTGCCTATCCAAAATTTTAACCTGAACCTCTTCATATAAATTACCTTGAACAACACCTACAATATCAAGAGGCACAATGGCATTTGGATCAACCATACATTTCCTCAACATGGACACATGGAACACTGGATGAACCAATTCCAAGTCACTAGGCAACCTCAACTCATAAGCTACCTTACCAACCCTCCTCATGACCTCATAAGAACCAACATATTTTGGGATCAACTTTCCCTTGTTAACAAAATGAACCACACCCTTCATGGGTGACACTTTTAAATAAAGCCAATCACCAACTTGGAATTCAAGATCCCTTCTCCTCACATCGGCATAGGACTTTTCGTGACTTTGGGCCATCTTCAACCTTTCTCTAATCATCTTAACCTTCTCAAGAGCCTCCATAAAAAGATCTGGTACCAACAAAGCTACCTCACCAACCTCAAACAAACAAACCGGTGATCTATAACGACTCAAGAGAGAGCCTCAAATGGCACCATACAGATGCTAGAATGATAGCTATTGTTCTAGGCAAACTTAATCAATGAAAGACGATCATTACAACTACTTTTAAGCTCTAACACACATTCTCTAAGATTATCTTCAAGGGTTTAGATGGTCCTCTCAGCTTGGCCATCCATTTGAGGGTGGAAGCTCGTAGAAAGCCTAACTTTAGTACCAAGACCCATTTGGAAAGATCTCCAAAAATGTGAAGTTAATTGTGCCCCATGATCCAATATGATGGACAAAGGACCCCATGCAACCTTACCAAGTCATGAATGTTCAACCTTGTGTAATCTTCAGCCCCAAATATAGTCTTAACCAATAGAAAGTGAGTCGATTTTGTCATCCTATCAACCATCACCCATATGGAATGAAAACTTTTCTGGTCTTGGGAAACCCAACCACAAAATCCATATTAATCACCTCCCACTTCCAAGTAGGAATCTCAATGTCTTAGGTTAGGCCACCCAGCCATTGATACTCGGCCTTGACTTACTGACAAGTATGACAATCGGAAACAAATTTGGCAATGAAGACCACAACAACGGAATCAAGGTAGGGTCTGAAGACCTTATTCATTAGGTCCATAAGGATGGCCAGTGTATTAGCCTACCCAAAAGACATCATCATAGTTTCATAGTGCCCATACCTAGTCCGAAAGGCCGTCTTGGGAATATCACACTCCCTCATCTTCACTTGATGATACCAGGATGAAAGATTAATCCTAGAGGAATGGCTAGCCCATTGCAATTGGTAAAAAAAATCATCAATCCTTGTAGGAGGATACCTATTCATGATGGTGACCCTATTGAGTTACCGGTAACCAATACATATCCTAAGAGACCCATCCTTCTTTTTCACAAAAAACATCGGAGCACCCCAAGGTAATCGATTAGGACTAATAAATACTTCTTCAACAAGTCCCTCAATTGCTCATTTAATTCCTTCAACTCCGCAGGGCCACGCGCTAAGGGGGAATAGAAATGGTTTGAGTATCAGGGAGTAGATCTATACCACCAAAAGGAAAAGGACACTAGAAAGATCATTTGGAAATACATCAAGAAACTCATTTTCAACAGGAACTGACTCTATGGTGAGGACATTGGGCTCCATATTCCTAACCCTCACAAGATGGTAAAGACACTGCTTAGAGATCAACTTGGGCTTTAATGCAAGTGATGAATCTACCTTGAACACTACATCTTGACTTTCACACTCAAGGAAGGGTTTATTTGGAAATTAAATTTTGACCCTATTGATTCTACAATCAATAGAAGAATAGTAGGCATGCAAATAATCCATCCCACGAATGACATCAAAATCAACCATGTCTAACTAAACATGGTTATAAGGCAACACATTATGTAAAATGCAAATAGGACAACTTCTATAAACATTCCTAGCAACAATAGATGCATCAATAGGAGTAGACACTTCATATGACTCATGCAACAACTCTAGGTCAACATGGAACTTTTTAGTAACAAAGGGGCTGGCAAAAGAAAGGTGGCACCCGGATTAATCAATTCATATGCATCAAAGTCAAAAGATATTCAACATACCGATAACAACATCAGGCATTTCATCAACCTCTTGCCTCCCATGCAAAGCATAAAATTGGCCCTTAGGGAACCATCTTGTCGGCCACCTCTCCCCAATGGAATCGCATTAGAACCTTGTGGACGCACCTCCTTACCCTTGTTTTGATACCGAGGGCATTCAAACTTTTTTTGACCCATCTCCCCACAACAAAAAATAAGCACTAGTGTCCTTCAAACATGGGCCACTATGACCCTTAGTGCACTTTGGACAACCAACAATAGGAGCCGCACCACTAACACCATCAGGCTTTAGGACATCATTAGCAAAGGCCACCTTGGAAACATGAGAAAACCCTTGGCCATGGTGGGACTGGCCACCACTTTGGAACATACACTTAAAATGGGCCATATTGGCCCCATGAATTCTACTCTTCCTCAATTTCTCCTCCTCTATTTGCTTGGCATAGGTCAGTAACCGAGAAAAGTCCATGTCACTAATTATCATGGTGGACTGACATTCTTCACTTACCAAGTCGAAGACTCCCATAACAAACTTATTCATCCTAGATCTAGGATCGGCCACAAAATGAGGAGCATACTTTCAATGTTGGTTGAACTTGAGGGCATACTCCCTCACACATAAGGACCCTTGTCTGAAATTCATAAATTCAACCAACTCAGCTTCTCTAAGTTCAAGGGGGAAGAACCGATTAAGAAAGGCCTCCTTGAACTTCTCCCAAAGCATCACATCACCATTTCCCTTCTCCTTCTTCCATTCTTCATACTTTATTTGGGCTACCCCTTTAAGTTGGTATGCTGCTAACTTCGCCTTTTCATTCGGCCCAACACCCATGATAGTTAAAATCTTGTAGGCCTCATCAATGAACTCTTGTCAATATTCATCCACTTTGACCCATAAAACACCGAAGGATTCTTCCTCATGATATCCCTTACCCTAGAGGCCAGTATAGGAGCATGAGGGTCTTGGCCCCTTGATTGGCTAGATTAGCCACTAGTTGTGCAAGAAAGGTGAGATCATCCCTAAGCTCCCTATTGGTCGGTTGCTCTTCGGGCATAGGGCTCATATTCCTCTCAAACTAGACATGATCTAGCATAGAAAAGGACAATCGTTAGGGGAAAAGCTTACTTCAACTATATAGCATGACTTAGAACATGATGAAGGGAAACTTTTCCTAGAACGTCTCATAGCCTCCTACTCATAGTTATGGTGCACACAACAACTATGAATAAGACTCTAATCAACGTGGTGTGATGGACTACAAGGATCTAAGAACATAGTGCTCTAATACCAGCTTTGTCACAACCTAGGCCTAGGGCCTAGACATGACTGGTGAATGGGAACCCAAAGGAACCCCTAACAAGCCTCGTAGCATATCATTTACATATCCTTGGTCATGGAAGAAATTGAATACAACAATAAATAACAAATAGGGATAACTAGGGCTAAGGGAATACTTCCATATTATAAACAACAAGAGTCGATAGATGTCAAAGCTTATAGTATAAATACATAGCATATCGAACAACACTTCTATTACATAGATAAGAGCAAGAGGAAGGACAAAGCAACCAGACTCACCCTCATAGTGAAAGTAAACAATAAAGAAGAGTGTCTCAATATATAATAAGAGAAACTTAGACTAAGGTCCTCGAAGTGGAGGACTCACCAACTAGCTTGAGTAGAACCGAACTAGCCACATAAATGAGGATGATGATCAACTTGTGCACCAATTCATACATGGTGATAGCATGTAGGTAAGAGTATGCGTTAATATGATTGAATGTCTTACGTATGTAAGATACAATGCAATAAGGGATATGTGAAATATTTGATATGCATAATTTAAGGAATTAACTAGCATATAAGAAGATGACATGCATGAGTGATGCTTGTTGTAAAGAAATGCTTCATATATCATAATACAAGTGTGAAAATGGACCATACTATGGTGGATTGGTGCACCCTACCACCTATGGTGATTGAGGTACAAACCCCTCAATAGGTTACCAAGGTACAAACCCCTTGATAGGTTTGAGGATGATCACACCCTACCTTCCATAGTGCCAAGGTACAAACCCCCTGATATGTTAGAGGATTCTCACACCCTACCTCCCTTGGTTCTAAGGTACATACCCCTTGAAAGAATAGAGGATGGTCCCACCCTACCTCCCATGGTGATTTAGGCATACCCCTTAATTAGTTATGGTCAATGAAACACAATATAGAGAAATACCATATACATTCTTTTCTTCAACGATTATCATAACATTATATATGTACTTTTCTTTCATCATCGTAAAAACATTCATAACATAAGACATGCATTGAGCCTTCAATTTCTCAAGAAACCGCAACCAGAGATTTTATCAAACACTTAGCGGGAGTGTAGTGCTAGTGTAAAATCATGCAATTCAAGAGTGAAATTATGCAAGAAAATCCATTGTACAATCATCATTCAACACCGTGCAACACCCTCAGGCAAATATACATCAAAACCCTTCATCAAAACTTATAATACACCATAGTTTCAGAACTCAAAACACAGTAAACAGTCACAATCTCATGAGCTTCAACATAGTGTGAAGTGATTTTCATAATAAGATAGAATCAATTATAAATCAACTTTAAATCATGAAAATTAGAGTATGAGGAAGCTTGGGTATCATGGGTGAAAGGAACCCAAGAAAGAAACCCACATACCTTAGCTTTGGAGATGAGCTTTGATGAAGACGGGAGATAGAGACTTGAATCTTGAAGGAGATCCTTGGTTCTGGATAAGGGTTTGAGACTTGAATTTAGGATTAAAAAAATTGGCTAAGTGTTTGAGTGAATGTTAGGGATTGTTTTGGAAGGTGTGAGGGTGGAATATAGCTAAGTATACGTATTTTAGTGAATTGGAACACTTAGGCGAAAGACTTAAAAGTCATGGAACAAGTTTTAAAAAATAGACATAAATTTTACCTGTGCCCCTCACGGAAGCAACGTTGTTTGCTCACTGGAACTTGAGATTTGGAAATTTTGAATTTTGATATGGTTGCTCTAAAATTGGGGTTACACTTTTTCCACCCTAATTTTGACTCCCTAAAAAAGAATATGAAGTCAAATTTTTGAAATTACGCACAGAGTTTGAGATATATGGAATTACAATTCTGATCACATCTAAGGCACATTTTTGAGCAATTCTTTGGGGTCATTTTAGAGACCCCAATTACGGACCATAAACTTCAATATGGGTCGTAAAGTGCTTTCATAAGGCGTGCTGACTAGTTCTCCTAGGTCTTTTAGGATTTGCATTTTAAATATTATAAATAGGTCTTTTAGGGTATTTTTTAAGAATTTACATGAGTTATTGTAGAAACTCAATATTTAGAGAGAAAATTATGGTAGACTCTTTGAGAATACCTGTGGTTGAGTTTGGTCTTAAAGCTTGTTATTTTTATTGATTTTGGATTGCTTTTTCTTAAATATATTATATAAGTGTTTAATTATGTCTTCTCAATGCATAATCTCTTCATCTACACATAACATGAGTAGCTAAATCCACAATTAGGGTTATGGGAATCATGAAGAACTAACAAAGTAAAACCTAGTAATTTACAATTCTTGGAAGGTGTATATGCATATATTAAACAATGCTCTTTGTTTTACATGTTTTCTGATGGTGGCTAAGAACCAGCTCAGTGTTACTGAGTGGACCAAGGTAGTAATGAATAGGAAATAAGATTAATTAACATGAGTCGATTGATGTGTTCTCATCTAATCAACCAAAAATGGCCAAGGGGAGGTTGTACAAGGACTAATAGGTAATGGTTAGTAATGCAAACTACGGAGATGGGCTAAGTTGTATAGTGAAATTTACCTCCTATCTTTGACTAAAGGGCTTCGTGAACTTAAATTATCATCCTACATGCTATAAACTAGACAAGAATTAGGTTATCTAGTGATACTTTGATAGGGAATCATTAGGAACACAATACCTAGTTGCTCTCTACTATTGAATTTCTCTTGTGATAGTTTTATTTACTCATTGATATTTCAAAACCCCACCATGCGGTATTGAGTCAGTTAATTACTCGGATTGCATATTCGTGAATTTTCGTAAGTCTACTTATTTCTTGTGGGTTCTATCCTAACCTTAGTTAGGTTCTATATCTTGATAGCGATCATTTTATCTTCTAAAAGAAGGTGTGGCTTGGACTACATCAAGATTTTTGCACCGCTGCTGGGGAATATGGTTAGACTTAGTGAATTCATTATTAGTTAGAGGGTTAATCCTTAGTTCCCTTATTTTACTTTTGTTTATTTGTTTTGTTCTTTTTCAGGATATATGTGTTGTATTTTCCTAACATTCGAAGTTAAGGTAATCTCTTAGTTCCATGTGATATAGGTTTCCATAGAATTTTAAAAAGAATGGTCTAAGATATCACCAACAACGCGACCAATGTAGCTCTAAATACAAATAATGATAAAGATGTTGGGAATGAGAACCCACCTCCTTTGGAGGACATTCCACAGGCCCACTATTTCAATGCCAATGCTTGCCGGTGGAATTAGTACAAGTTGAATCTTATGGCTATGGAGGTGACTGCAGGTATTATGTTGCCACCACTACCAGCAGACTCAAAGTTCACAGTCTCGAGTAGGTTACTCTAGAGGCTGCGAAATCAAGGGCTATCTATGGGCTTACTATTAGAGTATCCAAATAGACACCTACATAATGTGGCATTTGTCCCTAAGAGTGTGATGGAAGATAGACTCTGCCTATAGATTCTGTGGGACTTCACATCTTCCCATTTTCTCTTACGAGTAATGTTGCATTATGGTTATTTGAGCTACCGTAGAGTTCGATCATTACCTGGTCAGACTTGTAGAAGGACTTTTTGGAGAGGTACTTACCTAAATCAAAGAAACTCAAGTTGAAGGACTAGATCAACAACTTCAAGCAACTTCGTAGTGATTCGGGAAGCACTACTTGGGAGCGATTCACCAAATGTCTGAGGAGAGTCCATGACCAAAAAATAGTTAATGACTCCTTGGTGGAAATCTTCTAACGTTCCCTTGATAAGAGCAGTTAGGCCTATGCTCACACTATCATGGGAGATGTTTCTATATCAACCATTTGTAAGGATTGTGGATCAAATAGAAAGAGTGGTCAAAACAAATCATGTTTGTGAGAAGTGGGATAGAGTTTCCACAAAGAGTTCATGTGTTGTCAGTGTGGGGTTAAAGAAAGCTAGAATTAATGAAGAAATCATGCAACATTTTTCTCAACTTCGCACAAGTATGGATGTGATGATAAAGCAGAACCAAGAAATAGTCAATGCAGGGGTTCACTAACCTCCACATGCACCTATGTATGAGGAGTATGATAAGGAAACTTATTTTGTTGCAACTTAGACGTGGGGTTTTTGGACCAACGCCCAAGGGTCCAATCAAGACAAATGGTGCCAAGGTCATGGAAACCAAGGTCGAAAATTCGATGGAGATGGAGCTTACAAGGACAATCACAAAGGATATTATGACAGGAAGAAGGGTCTAGATGAAGATTGGGGTTGCAGAGAAGGCTTGAGAAACGGTCCTTATGTGCTACTACACAACCGCGATGTAGGTGCAGGCAAATCCAAATTTGAGGAAATGTTTTATCACCTATTGAAAAAGGCTGATATACAGGATGAGACTCTAAGGGACATGAAATCAGATGTTTCAAGTACTAATCAGAAATTAGAGTCTCACTTTGTGGCTATCAAACAACTTGAATAATAGTTCGATCAAGCGTCAACTCAACTTAAACAGTATTAGAGGGGTATATTGCCTAACAATACAGTGCAAAACCCTAAAAGTAAAGGGCAGTGTATGGCGGTGACTACTCAGGGTGGAAATAGTATAGTTGACCTCCCATGTCGATTGATGTAGAAGATATTCGAGAGGAGACAGTTGAGGCAAAAGATGTAGATGAAGGAGATAATTGTGGAAAGGTTAAGGTGTGTGAAGTGACTGATGCACCACAGAGGTTTAAGCCTATTCCCAGGCCTCCTCCCCCCTTCCCTCAGAAAATCAGAAAGAGGGAGGAGTAAGGAAAGTTCAAGAACTTCCTCTCTATGATAAAGTAGCTCTCCATCAACATCCATCTCATAGAGGCATTGGAGAAGATGCTAGGGTAAGCGAAGTACACAAAAGACTTGATCATCAAAAAGTTCACTACAAGTCAGGAGTTCTCCTAAGAGCTTTAAATTGTAGTACTATTGCTACATGATCTTTAGCTCAGAAGCATAAAGATCCAGGTACTTTCACCATACCCTGCACCATTGTTGATATAAAGTTAGCAAGGATAATATGTAATCTATGTGCCAGCATAAATCTATGTGGTCTACAAGAAGCTTGGATTGGGAGACCTCACTCCAACTACCATACAGTTATTGATAGCAGATTCCATAGTCAAGAAGACTATAGGTATACTATACGATGTGTTGGAAAAAGTTAATAAGTTCATATTCGTTGCAAACTTTGTGATCTTAGACTGCGAAGTTGACTTTGACGTCCCAATCATCTTGGAAAGACCCTTCCTATCCATTGAACAAACCCTAGTAAATATGAAAGTTGGTAAACTCAGGTTTAGCTTAAATGAAGAAGACATCATCTTCCATATCTATCAGTCCATAAAGCATCCAGATGAGTTGAAGAGTAAAGTTTGGGCAATTGGTGAATTTTGAGTAACTAGTTTGCATAAGTTGTGCGCAAAAACAAATCAAGTGCTACTTGAGAAAAAAACCAAGGTTTTTGATATAATAGTATAGTTAAAGATTTACTTTCAAATTTTTGATTCATAGGTAGTTTATTTTCTTGTGTTTTGATTGTAATTTTGGATATTGGGTTGGTTGCATATAGGGTAACAGTGTATTTTATGAAGAGTATGCAGGTGCAGGACTAAATCAGCTTGTTTGGCTGAGAATATCATCAAGTTGGGTCTCTATGACTGGGTCTACATATCATAAATCACTTTATAACCCACACTCCACCTCGTAGAGAATTCCCATAAGTAGAAAAATATTCACTCCATTCCATGAGCCAACTTTAGGATTCATAGATCAAGCTACAAATATAGAATGGGGCTCGTGGATCCTAGGTAAGTCTTCTAAAAATTTGCTAAGTGTTGAGGATTCTATGACCAAATCTACGAGCCGTAAAATACATTACGAATCTTGGACTGGTTCGTGAAACCTAATCCTCAAAACTAGGGTCTGGATGTTCTATGAAACCATGATTTATGAGCCGTAAAGTACTGTACAGCCTATAATTAGGGTTTCGTAGAGTCTAGGCCCATCAATTTTTTGATTGACCTGGTCAGTATATAAATATAGGGATCATATTTTTTGACCCCACTTTTGACCTAAAATTATCAACCAACCCAAGCTAGCCCACACCCTTATTTTTCCAACCACTTCCGACCACCTACAAAAAATTTTTAGCATGAATTTCGGCAGCCTAGGGTTTTATTCACCTCCTTTATCTTTTTTGAATTCATCTCTATTCTTGGTAAGTTTTCAGTTTAATTACAATCCTTGATTTTCCTTGTTTGGAATGATTGATGTGACTATTATGTGGGAATGGTATATATACCTAAAATCCATTCTTAAATTGAATTTGTGATTAGTAGAAATTAGGTTGACTTGCTCAAATTATCTTTTAGGTCTAAAATTAGGCACTTTGGCCTTTCGTTAATGTTTTGACTAATTGTGTTTGTGCCTATTTAATTATGCACTAGATATGATTGCATAGTTTTGTTTGTGAATTTGTGGGTGATGAAATATGTACATAATCTGGTTTGAATCAATTAAAAATGGTCGAAATCATAGGATAATCCATGCTAAATAACTTTGATGGGGTGTATGTGTGTTGAACATGTTGAGGGTGATTGGTGTGGTTCACAAATCAGCTGGGTGCATGTGTTCTTTCTTTAATTCTGATAATTTTATTGGTTGAAATAGTCTTTTTGGTGTTCGTTTGATAGACTTAGAAACTCAAGTGACCAAGTTTTCTGGTTCACGAGAGGCTTTTATGGCTCGTAAAGCAATCTACGAGTTATAATTACCCCTCATACATGATTCTACAAACTTGATGATTCTGTTTTCCATCACGTAAGACTTTCTACAAGTCGTAGATCACTTTACAGCTCATAGATTGGTCTCATAGATCACTACCTGGAATTAATTACTCACTGGAATTCTTTATGATTCAGTCAACGACTTGTGAAACACTTTACGAGTCATAACTTATCTTGTAGACTTTTCTAGTAGCTAAAATTGTTTGAAACACTAGTTTATGAAGGCTTTTTACGGCTCATAGCCCACTATGGCCTATAGAGAAGCTTTTGTAAAACCCTTTTGCAACTCAATTCAAAAAATTTTTGATATCCAATTTTTATTTGAGGGGGACTTGGATATGTCTATATTTCAGATATAATGGCACCTAAGGCTAAACATGTTGGGATCTATTCTATGAGAAGGAGGCTCAGGGATGAGCCTTCGGGTGATGAGCAAACCACTCCGCTGGGTGGCTCACTAGGGGTCCTAGGTGTCACACCGGACCTAGAGCCTGTTGTACCATAGACCAGAGATGCTGCCAGAGATAGGCATAGTCAAGCTCTTGTTGTCCACAATCCCCAGTTTAAGGAGGGAGGTAGTGATGAGAGTGGGTTTCCAAAGATTACTCCATCCGCAGAAGAGTCCAGCTCTGAGGATAAATTAGAGGCAAAGTCTTCCATCACACCATTATCATCATCTGCACCAGATGCCCTCACTAGATGGTAGTACATCTAAGGCATGCAAGATATTTACATAGAGGACACATAAGTGGGAGAGCGGAGCAAGCCAGCCCGCTCCATTTATAAGGAGCCCAGGGTTACTTCTGAAAGACTTGACTGTGTCCCCGACCTCCTGGAAATGATGAATGGACACAAGCTTCAGTGGCTATCTGATTTTCTTGGATGATACTCCCCGACTATCGTGAAGGATTTCAATGGATCCTACACAGCCACTATCAAGCTTACACTTCCTAAGGGGAAGAAACCACTTGCTCAACCCATTCTGACAGAGATGAGGGTGAGGGGCCGGTGGGTGGATATATCAGAGGAGAACATCTGCTATATGTTATTTGGTCCCAAGTGCCCTCTCCTTAGATCCATTGCAGAGTTTGACTACAACGTGCGGTAGATGAGGGACCCACTAGTGATGAAGGATCGTGAGCGACGAGTCACGTCTATAAGATGGGTTGCTAGATTTTCTAGAAGCAGAGTCCAGAACTTGCTTGGGTCATCACTCGCTCTGAGCTTATTATCAAGGCTTCACATAGTTTCCTCACCAAATTTTGGTAGGCAGTTGTTCATTCACGCATCCGATAGAGTTTTGGTGATAATACACTAACGTTAGAGCATGCAGTTTTGATTGCCAGCATCTTAGCTGTCTATGACTTTGACTTCCCGCGTCATTGCCGAGCAGATTCGCGAAACTTCACTAAAGAGGTCCATCTCAATCTCATTCCCACACTTGATTTATAGTCTCTGTCTAGTTTCGAGGGTGGAGATACTACAACAGCTAGAACAGATGATTAAGCCCGAACTTACATTGGATCCCATTTTGATCAAGGCTGAAGGAAAAATGGTAGCACTTCTATGAGCATAGCCTCCACCTACGCCTGAGATGTTCACCCCAGTGCCACCATTGAGAGATCTAAGACTTCCACCAGAACCACTGCTGCTGCTACTTAGGAGAGGCCCCCGTTGCCTATGGTAGTGGATGAGTGGGGGCTCACAATTGCTGATCTTGCAACACAGACCACTACTTTATAGGCTACCATCGCAGGCATGATCTTCGTATCTGCCATATCTATACATGCCTTGGTGTAGCAATTATCACATGCTGAGTCACAGTTGACTTAGCTTGTTCACCAAATTGCACTATGGGTCCTCTAGGTGATAGCAGACTCAGAAGGTTAGAGTCAAGCATTCACGGTTGCTACTATCTAGGATCGTATTTCTATCATGGATGCTGCATTAACGCCTTTAAGTAAAGGGTATAAAGAGGATTTGGTGAGACCTAGCCTTTATATTTGTCAGCTTTTAGATGGAGATATAACAACTCCAAGATGACATGACTGAAGCACTAGCTGCACCGATTGCACTACGATCAACTACACCTAAGGTGCTGGTAGTTGATTAGTTGCTCCTGAGGAGCCTATCCAGTCTACCCTTGAGAAGAGACCTTGCACGGATGAGAACCAAGATGAGAGACATGTATGTGCTAGGATGATAGAGGAGGAGCAACTCGAGCTTACCTTGAGGAGATCGTGGCATGATGAGGAGATGATACAAGTTTGAGCGACGAAACATAATGGGGAGCTGGTGGCCTCTCCAAATAGAGTACCACTGCTCAGCAGACCACCCCTAGGAGGAGGATTATTAGACATAGCCATAGACTGGCGTTTAGGTGCCTAGGTATTTTTTGACCCCTTATGTTTTATTTTGTTTTGATTTTTTGCATTGGGCATAATATACATTTTTTTTCGATAGGGTGTGGGTAGTTATGTGCCTCAGTGAAGTCTGAGTAGCTTGGGTCCTTAACTACATCATTTTTTTATCCTTGTGTTTTCTTTTTTGTGTTCTCTTACCCTTTATATTTATTTTCTGTTAAACCGACATGTTTAGGATGTTTAAATAATATTTGTAGCATATAGTACCAATACTTGTGGCATATAGCATGTTTTTATGTTTTGTTTGAAAAATGGTAGCCACCAAAACTTTTGATTAAGTAGTTAGATAGTAACCATGCATGTTTAGGTGTCTGATAATATCTGTTCTAATAAGTGTGGGACTATTGAGATAAAAAGCATGATCTGTGAGTCCTTTTGTTGATAATGTATGCAGTGCCATGTGAGTGTGAGCTTAATTTGATAAATTCATGTGTTTTGTACTAATTTAAAACTTGTCCTGTTACTCTAAGTTCGATTGTAGATTAATTGGATTAGGACAGGATCTTTGGCCATTGTTCTTAAATAGTCAACTTTAGCCTTAAATTACCAACCAAATTGACGATATATCCCTTGTTCCTAACATTTGAGCCTTGCATGTACCTATTTTTCGAAAAGACCCGATTAACCTAGCCTTGTTAGTTGTAAAATCTTGATATTAGCCCTGGTCTTTCTATGAGCATTGTGTACCTTGACTGAGGCAAAAAGCCTAAGTTGTGGGTGGCTACTAAAAGTGGCCCTGGTTCGGAGGATGGATATTATGCACTTCAACATTAGTTGAAAGCCTACGTTGAGGTGGCTGGTGTAATGGTAAATTACAAAAATAAGGGGGTGAGTTAGGAATATAGAGAAAAGGAGAAAAATCATGTGCTATGTGTAAGAAAAATAAGTGATGCCCTAGTTATAAGATAAAAAATAAAATGAAATGTAAAAACAAGGTAAAAAGCTGAAAAATGAAATGAAAAATGCAAAGTTGGTGAAAGTAACAAAGTTGGTGGGGCAAAAGAGTAGAAAACTGCAGTTTCAAGGAGGGCCTTTAGTCACTATTTTCCAAAAATATCATACCAAAGCCCCCTCAGCCTACTTTACAAGCCTAGAAATTCATAAAGTGATCATAGTCTAATTAGTTAAAGGTCTAAGTCATGAGTATAAGGGCAATTCTATGATATTACTCATCATGCATGAATACCTTTTGTGAGAGTTAGCATTTTTGTATAGTCCCAAAGTAAAATATGAAAACAACATCGAGTGTCAAAATATGGGATTTCTTTCTGCGAGGGAACTTGCATTGCATTGTTCACATTATATGTGTTTAGTGATTATGGATTATTGATAATACCTTACATATCATAGTTTTGTTGCCACAAGCACCAGTTTGCATTAGTTTGCTAAATAGCTATCTAATCCTATTTTGAAATGTTGGTGTGGATATCTGAGTCTGAGACGTATGTGATGTATGCCATTGAGTTGAGGTCTTTGTGTTATAGTATTGTTTATATAGATTGTGTTCGTCACTTGAACACATGCAAAAATTTTAAGTAAGAGTCTTGATGTGCTGACAAAATACAACACTTTTGATGTTTAAAACATAGGATTTTATGTGTTCTCAATGCAATGTTAGTGGGTTTTATGTGTTTTTGTGTTTATCTTTGCAGGATAACAAGTTGACCATGATTTTCAGGGAAAGTTACAGAAGTTACTATAGATTTGCTGTTATACGAGACACCATATAAGCCATAGACCATTCTATGATCCGTAGGGTGGTTTCATATGGGATTCCAGTAAGGGGGTGAAGTTTCTGAAGCAATTTCTACAAACATGTAGACGAACCATTAAAGAATTTACAAGTCGTAAGAGAGGTTTCATTCCATAAAGATAAGAGAATAAAGACTTTCTGAAGTGCATCAGACGAAA
>JAOTQR010035674.1:17517-30041 GCA_025774065.1 Solanum ossicruentum | reverse complement strand
GAATTTACAAGTCGTAAGAGAGGTTTCATTCCATAAAGATAAGAGAATAAAGACTTTCTGAAGTGCATCAGACGAAACCTCCTTTACGGGTTGTAAACCATATTACGAGTTGTAAAAGGGTGTCACAAAGAAGAAGTACACTTTCTAGCAACAATATACGAGACCCTGATTATGGGCCGTAAAGTACAATACGGGCCTTAAAGTGCTTTCGTGAGGCATGCCAACCAGTTCTCTTAAGTCATTTAGTATCTAAATTTTAAGTATTATAAATAGTTCTTTTAGGTTATTTTTTAAGATTTCGCATCAGTTATCATAGAAACTCAATATTTAGAGGGAAACAATTATGAGAGAGTCTTTGAGAACCATTGTGGTTGAATTTGATCTTAAAGCTTGTGATTCTTATTGATATTGAATTGCTTGTTCTTAAATCTATTGTTTAAGTGTTGAGTTATGTCTTCTCAATTATAATCTTTTCATCTACGGATAGCATGAGTAGCTAAATCCACAACGTTGTGGGAACTATTAAGAACTAACAAAGTAAAATCACGAAATTCACAATTCTTGGAAGGTGTATATGAATATATTAATTAACTCACTTTGTAATGCATGTTTTCTGATGGTGGCCAACATTAGAACCCACCTAGTGTTACTAATTGTACCAATGTAGTAATGAATAGGAAAAGTAATTAATTAACAAGATTCCATTGATGTGTTTTTGTCTAATCAACCAAACTTGGCTGAGGAAAGGTTGTACTATGACGAATAGGTAATGTTTAGTAATGCACACTATTTTGATAGGTCAAGTTGCATAGTGCAATTCAACTCTCACCTTTGATAGAAGGGATTGGTGAACCTAAATTACCGTCCTGCATGCTATATACTAGATACAAATTAAGTTATCCAGTGATACTGTGTTAGGGAATCATGGAAAAAACAATACACTAGTTGCTTTCTATTATTGATTTTATCTTGTGATACTTCATTTTATTTTCTAATTAATTATTGCAACCCACTCCCCTTGTGGAATTGGGTCAGTCAATTACTCAAATTGCATATTGCTGAATTTTGGTGAATCTACATATTCCCTGTGGTTAGACCCTAACCATGGGTAGGTTCTATATCTTGACAATGACTGCTTTATCCTCTAAAAAGGAGCTATAACTTGGGCAACATCAACAACCCATATAACCTTTAACCAGCGGTGACGTACGAATATACATATCAAAAAATTCAATCCCCTACATCTCTCATAGCTCAATACATAGCCTCAACCTATTAAGTGCTAATCACAAATCCTGCCTCTGAGGCCCTTCCACTCAATAGGCTCTAGGGGTTGCTCCCTATATGGGACTGACGACGCAGCACTTCCCCTAGCTGGATAATTGCCTTTAGGCGATATCCATTATGAGGGATGAATGGAGAAAAATTCTCAAAAATAAGAGAACCATCGACAAGATGTATAACCATAATCATTAACATAGGAAGGTTCCTAAACTTCTTGTAGCATTTTGGAGATAAGACAAGGACGTCTCTGTACCCTTCCACAATACTCTACTAGATGGTAGCTCTCTATAGCTGAGACTAGTGAACCTTAAGCTCTGATACCAGCTTATCACGAAGTGGTCCAGGTCATGATACACTTGCTGGGTCCCACCTCCAGGCAAGCCAATTCTCAATAAACACAAGGACAAGTCATATGCATATATGTCAATAATTTTAATAATATACACAATCAACTGTATAGGGGTACAACAGACAAAAGGACATATCATATGCATATATATCAATAATCATAATAATATACAAAATCAAACTGCTTCTACAATACATAAAGATCATGCTCAAGCTGCACCTCTTTTTTTGAGTATAAAACAATCGTTGTCAAATATAAAATATAACCAATGTTAGGGTTGAATCCTACAGAGACTACGAAGACTCCCAACTAATTTACCAATACATAATTCAAGTAATTAACAACTCAATTCCCAGAAGGGAGAGGGTTGCAATATTCAACAGGAAATTAAACTAAACTAACTAAAGCAATAGACAATCAATACGGGAGAGCAACTGGGGAATTGTGTTCCCCATGATTCATCAACTAAATATACCGGGATAACACAGTTCTTGACTAGAGTATAGCATGTAAGACAGTAATTTAAGTTCATCATGCGCTTTGGTCAAAGGTGAGAGGCAAATTTCACTAAGTGACTCCGCCCATCTCCATAGTGTGGAATACTAACCATTACCCATAATTCCAGTCAACCTCCCCTTGGTCTAGTTCGATTCATTAGATGAGAACACATCATCGAATCTTGTTGATCAATCTCTTATCCTTTTCATTACCACCTTCAACCGGAAGGTAACACTAGGCAAGTTCTAATATTGTCCACCACTAGAAAACATGCAAAATGAAGAGCATTGATTAATTCATGTAAAAACTCATTCCAATAATTGCAAATTATCCAAGTTTATTTGGTTAGATCTTCATAGGTCCCACAACCCCATGTTGTGAATTTAGCTACTCATGCTTTGGGTAAATGAAGAAATCATGAATTGATAAAACATAATCAATCACTTACACAATTGAATTGAAGAACAAGCAAATCCAAAATATATTACAACTAACAAGATTTGAAAATACAATGAACCCATAAGTGTATTCTAATCGAAGATTGAGTCTCCAAGTACAAAACTCTAAAAGTACTTTCTGATGACGTTCTCTACTGCACTGTTCTTAAAATATGAAATGCTCCAAAAATGTAATTTGAAAATGCCCATATTCGTAATTTTCATATATCTCAAAATTTATGCATGATTTTGAAAATTTGACTTCATATTTTTTATCAGGGGGAAAAACTAAGTGGGTAATGGGAATAACCTATATTTGAGAAGTCCCGTAGCAAAAATAATTGTCACATGTTTTTCGGAAACAATAGTTGTGCATAATGGCTCAGTGATGCAGACCCATTGTGGAGCAGTGTTGGCTATTCCTTATTCTCCCTATTTCGGCCAAGGGTACTGGGGTCATAGCCCCATACCCACTTAAGTGTGAGATCACACATACTTAGCTATTTTTCAATTCTATATAACTCAAAAACCCTCTCTAAAACCTCTCAACCACTTTATCAAAATTCCCATCCAAATCCAAGGATTTCAAGCTCCATTTGGATCTCAAGAAGTCAATCCAAGCTTCAAGTATCCTTCAAGTTTACATCAAGAATACCCAAGTTTGAGGTATGTGGGTTTCATCCATTGGGTCATTTCACCCTTGGAACTCAATCTTCCTTTTTTATGAAAATTGAATGTTTTCAAGTTGTATTACCTATGGATATCTCTTATTATGAATTATGACCATAAATTTTGTTGGGATTATGAAATATTGATTTACTATGCATGACTATCTATTTCAAGCTTATACCAGGATTTGATTATAACTTTTGAGACTGTTCATGTTTTGAACTACACAACTATGATTTATTGTGAGATTTGATAATGGATTTCAAGGTGCCCTACATGAGTGTTTTGTAATATGTTGGTGGGTTGTTTTGCATTGAGTTTTCTCGTATTATTTCTAACATGAATGACATGATTTTGATCTAGTATCATGAACCCACCAAGTGTTTGATAAAATGTTATGCCAAGAATTCTCGAGTTATTGATGATCTATTTCATGATTTAAAAGTCAAGTGACTACATGATGATTAAGGGCTTTAATATATAAATTGAATACATGAAAAGTATCTATGATGTTACAAGTATCAAGTTAAGCCCTATTTCAAGATTTTTACCACTTGCGAGCCATTTATGTTAAAGAAAGGGTTCATGTTTGATTATGATCTACTCTAATGTTTCATGTTTAGCTCACCATTAGATGTCAAGCAATGTTTAAGAGCTATTCATGTCATATTTCTTACAAATGATTAAAGTTGGATTATTTCAAGTGTTTCATGTGATTAGACTTACCACCGATGGATTTGATGTCGGCGTGGACTATATTAAAGGGTCCATATTCTTTTCCTCAAACTATGTGCCGATATAGGATTACGCTTTACCCTTGCTATAATAGTGGATCAATTTAGTGTACTTTATCATGAAATCCACCACGAAATAGGATGGGTTCCTGTAAGGGGGGTTACTTTTCCAAAATGGGACGAGCCCCTGTAAGGTGAAGTATAGTTTACCTTGGCAAGTGGACCACCTCTTACCGATGAGGGGAAATCATAGGGACTCCATGTTGTAGATAGCTTGGTCTTACTCTTGTCGCTAAGGGTCTATTCACATACATGTATTATGTTCTATGCAAGTTGTATGTGTTACAAGCATGTTTTACTTTAAGCATTGACCATGCATGCTATATTGAGATCTCACTTATCTATTACCTATTACTATGCACTTTTACTATATTGGCCTATGTTTCATTGTATTGCATCCTACATACTTAGTATATCCAAATGTACTAACGCAAATTCTATTCCTACATGATGTTACCATGTAGGGACCAGAGCACCACATGATTATCCTCCACGTAGCTAGTACGACCCTTTGAAGCTATCTCTAGTGAGTCCTCAAGTCTAAGGACACTATATTTATTACTCTTTCTATACTGAGACTTCTTCATGTTGAACACTTGTTATTCTGAGGGTGAGCCTAGAGATTTCCTTGCCTTCCGCTCTATTCCATATTAGGGGTGTTATTGGAAAATTTGATATACTTTTCGTATGAGCTAGACTCTTGGATGTTTTACGATTATTAAAGATTTCCCTTAGTCCCACTTTATTTATTCATGTCCTTCGATGTTGTTATTTTGCTTCCGCAACCAAGGACGTGTGATTGATATTCTAAGAGGCTTGTTTGGGGTTCCATTGGGTTCGCCATTTACCATGTAACGTCTTGCCCCTAGGCTTGTGTTGTGAGAAACCCGATATCAAAGCACTAGGTTGTTAATTTCCCTCAGAATCCAGCACTACGCACCGATTAGAGTCTTATTCATAGATTTGAAATGTGCCACAACTTTGTATGGGAGGTTATGATGCATTCTAAATGTTTCACTTCTTCATGGTCTATATCATGCTTTTGATGCAAGTGTAACGCTTTACCCCTAATGAATGTTCTTTCATATTCTAGATCATGTCAATCCTAGGAGGAAGACTAAGGAAAATCCGTACACCTGAGGAGCAACCTTCCTCTCCCGCTCCTCAAGCTCCTCAAGGTGGAGGGGTAGGCCAAGATGAGTTCTGAGATTCAATTGCAATTTTGTCTCATGCTATGACCAACCAAATCAACTAAGGAACCCAATCCTCTCATGCTTCCACTCTAGCTTCTAGAGTAAGGTATTTCACTAGAATGAACCCACTAGAGTTTCATGGATCAATGAAGGATGAAGGATGAGGATCCCCAAGAGTTCATAGAGAGGTGTACTAGGTTTTATCCATCATAGAGGTCAATTTGGAGGGAAAGACGGAGTCAGCGGCCTATTAATACAAAGGGGTGGCTCGAATTTGGTTTACACAAAAGAAGTTGGAGAAGTGGAATGATGATGCTATCCCTTGGGAAGAGTTTAAAGATGCATTTCTCAGTCAGTTCTTTCCTATCAAGCTATGGGAGTCTAAGATGATAGAGTTTATGAACCTTAACCAAGGCTCTATAAGTGTGAGGGTGTATTCGCTCAAGTTCAACCGACTCTCTAAGTATGCTCCACAATTAGTTGCCGAGCTTAGATCAAGCAAATTTGTGTTGGGAGCGTCCGACTTGGTTAATAAGGAGTGTTGTACTACCATGCTAGTAAGTGATATGGATCCGTCCCGCCTTATGACATATGCCTAACAACTAGAGGGGAAAAGCACAGAAAATGAAGAAGTGTTGAGTTCAATAGGGCTCATTTTGAAGGTGGTTTCCAATGTTCCAAGGGTGGCTGGTTCCTCAAGGCCCCAAGTTCAAAGACCAAGTGTCTTCCAGTGCTCCTAATAAGAGATTTGCTAATAATAATCCAAGATTCCAAAGTGATAATGGAGGAATGATAAAACCTAGATATCCAAGGTGTTAAAAGAATCATAGTGGTCCATTAATGAGGTTTATAATGCTTGCTTTGGTTGCAGTGAGATGGGTCACAAAGTATTTGATTTTTCTCAGACTCAAAACAAAGGTAGAGATGGTCGTCCATAAGGGCAAGGTGTAAATGCAGGTCAAAGAGGAAGAGGAGGACAACGAGGGGGTGCACTGAGGCAAAAAAGATTCTATGCTTTTCAAGGTAAACAAGGGATGAATGAGCTACCAGATGTCGTCACCGATACATTAAAGGTTTTTGATTTTGGTGGGTATGCATTGGTAGACCCGACTGCCACTATTTCTTTTATTACATCTTTTGTTGCCAAAAAGCTTCATATTAGTCCCGAATTGTTGTGTGAACCTTTTGAAGTGTCTACCCCCATTGGTAAGTCCATTGTTGCTAAAATAGTCTACAAAATATGTCCTATTTTCATATTGCATAAAGTATTGCCTTGTGATTTTGTTGAATTAGATATGGTGGATTTTGACGTTATTATTCTTAGGATGGATTCGTTCTGTATATCTTACCTCTGTCAACCTTCATCTACACAATCCTTTGACAACCCTATAAACTTTGGACTCCCATCACCTTTATCTACTATTGGTTTTAGATCCACAAGTAATGGTACAACTCTTCCATTAGCATCAGAACCATTATTTCGTGTAGTTAGAGATGGTGCAGGTCAGTTATTGCCAGAGTCATCAGAGATTTTCGAAGATCCTTGTTATGGTGCTTCCTTTTTCATAGTTGTTATGGTTATGCTTAAAGGAATTGCTGGGATCAACCTGATGATTTTAAAGCTTCTAGTTTACTTCAAGCAAAGGGCTAATATAGTATTTCTAATGCAGGTTTAGCTTTTTGTAAGCCACAATCTATCTTATCAGAAGATGATGTGCATGTTTTAACTCATTGAGGGAAGTAAAAATGAGGGACAAGACAAGAAGAGGGGAATGGTTCTTCCATTTGAATCACATTCCATCACTATTGATAACGTTGTATACTCCATTAACATGCCTCAAGTGACCTTCCAAAACTTTTCATGAATAATGTTTCATGACTCATAAGGCTTTTATTTCTATGAACAACTAAGTTAACATTCTGATGAATTACAGGAAATAAAGTACCAAGGTTCCAATGAAGATACTTCTAAAAGGAGTGAGTGGAGCTTTCAGGCCATGTGTTATGATAGCTTTGATAGGCGTTTGTCGAGCCGGTAAAACAACGTTGATTGATGTGTTGGCCGAAAGGAAAACAGGAGGATACATTGATGGTGACATCTAAATTACTTGATATCCAAAGATGCAAGAAACATTTGCATGTATTTCTGGATAGTGTGAGCAGAATGACATCAATTCTCCTTATATTATAGTTTACGAGTTATTGGTTTACTCACCTTGGATGGATTTACCTCATGATGTTGACAAAAACAATAGAAAGGTCATTTCCCCGAAATCCTTTCTCCATAAAATTGGTTGAACATACTGAAGAAAAATGTATGGCCGAATAATAACATAATTGATATATCATATCTCTACAGATGTTTGTTAAGGAAGTTATGGAACTTGTGGTGCTAATTAACATAAGATCATCCTTAGTCGGTTTGCCTAGTGTCAATGGTCTATCAACGGAGCAACGCAAAAGGCTGACCATTGCATTTGAACTGGTAGAAGACCCCTCTATCAGTTTCATGGATGAACCAACATCAGGGTTAGATGCAAGAGCTATTTCTATTGTAATAAGGGTTGTTAGGAAAACTATTGATATAGAAAGTCCTATTGTCTGTTACCATTCAAAACCTAGCATCATCATTTTTGAAGCATTTGATGTCGTGAGTTCATTAACCTTCTAAGACAATGAAACTAATAAATGTTTTCATCTTCTTTTGCTTCTGACTAATGAAAGTAAACATGCATTTTCAGCTATTTCTAATGAATAAGGAGGACATGAGATATTTTTGGCTCTCTAGGTCGCTATTCATGCCATTTGATCAGTTGCTTTGAGGTACTGCATCTTCTTTTTTCTCCCTCATATGATCAAATAATGATCTTAGTTTTGTCTTCAGTTTAGTCCATTCTTGGAGTTACTAAAGATAAAAGAGGCTTACAATCCAGCAACTTGGTTGTTAGAAGTCACTGCTTTATCTCAAGAAATGATGTGAGGTGTTTATTTTGTTGATTTGTACGAGAAATATGACCTTTACAAAAGGAAAAAAGCCTTGATTGCTGAATTAAGTATTCCTCGTCCTAGTGAAAAGTATCTATATTTTGACACTCAATTTTCACAACCTTTTTGGACTTAATGTATGGCATGTTTCAGGAGGCAACATATGTTAGACTGGCATAATCCATCTTACATGGCAGTTAGATTCATCTTTGCAGTCATCCTAGCACTTGTATTTGGAACATTGTTCTAGGATCTTGGTACGATAGTGTAAGTAAAATCTCATTCACAAGAAAATCTACACATCAGAAAAAAGTTAACTACCCTTAACTTTTCAAGCTTTATTGATTACAAGAGTCGGAGCTAGGATCTTTTAAATGCTCTGTGATCTATGTATGCTTCAGCTCTCTTCCTTGGTGTACAAAAGTCATCATCAGCCCAACCTATTATAGTTGTTGAGCGTACTGTATTTTATAGAGAAAAAGCTTCTAGAATCTATTCTGCTTTACCCTATGCCTTTGGACAAGTTGTCATTGAAATACCTTATGTATTTCTACAAGCAGCTTTCTATGGTATCATTGTGTATGCAATAATCAGATGCGAATAGACTATTTCCATGTTCTTTTGGTATCCCTTCATCATGTATTTCACACTCTTGTAGTTCACCTACAATGGCATTATGATTGTTGCCATGTTCTTTTGATATATTTATGAGTATATTTGATTTTGTAGAATTTATTGCTAGTACGAATATTCAAAATATTGCTTTGTATAGATAGTATAAGACATGTTTATTGATGTTTATTGTTAATCTAGACATTTAAATTATTTATTATCTTATTTGATGCTTGAAACCATTAATACATATATGATCAGTGAACATATTCAAATTAAAATAATTATTATTCTATTGGACATTGTGGTTATAAAAATTCTATTCAACGTTGTCACACTTCAAAAGTGTGGTTTATTGATAATTATCATGGCATATACTAAAGAAAACATTACACTTTACAACAGTTGTTATAAAAGAGGTATAAAAGGCTACATTTTCAAAGCATCGCTAATAATGGATCAAAAGCCACACTTAAAAGTATAGTTTTATCAAATCAAAGTGTTGCTAATAAAATGCTATAAAGAGTGGCCTTTGTACCTCAACAGCCATATTTTTAAGTGTAGCTTCTACAGCAACACTAGAAAAGAGTGGCCCAAACTAAAAGGTTACACCTCTTTAAGCCACCTTCGATAAAATGTTGCCCAAAGTCGAAAAGTGTGAGCTTTGATAAAATGAAACCATTTTTGCTAGTTGAGGCTACACTTTTTAAGTGTGGTTCAAAACTCAAAATATTGTAGTGTATTGACTGTTAGACCCATAGGTTTAAATTTCATTTTCCTAATGAGCCCGTTCTTGAGTGGGAAAATCTGATGTGGTAGTCTAGGGTAGATTCATTTCTTGCCTTAAAGCCCAAAAGTTGATTTCTAAGGGTTGTCTCTATCATCATCTGAGGGTTAGGGATGTTGAGTTCAAAGTCCTTTCTATTGAGTCGGTTATGGTGGTTAATGAGTTTCTTGATGTCTTTCCTGATGAGCTTCTTAGTGTTCCTCCTAAAAGGGAAATAGACTTTGGTATAGGCCTCCTTCCCGACACTCAACCCATTTCTATTCCCCCTTACCATATGGCCCCGGCGGATTTGAAGGAGTTGGAGCAATTGAGGGATTTGTTTGAAAAGGTTTTATAAGGCCTAGCAAGTCATCTTGGGGTGCACCGGTATTGTGTATAAAAAAGAAGGTTCTCTTAGGATGTGTACTGATTACCGATAACTTAATAGAGTCATCATAAAGAAGAGGTATCCCCTACCAAGGATTGATGAACTTTTTGATCAACTTCAGGGGCTAGTCATTGTTCTAAGATTGATCTTCAGTATGGGTATCACTAAGTGAAAGTGAGAGAGTGTGAAATTCTAAAGACGACTTTTCATCTATGTATGGGCACTTTGAGTTTGTGTTATTCTTTTTGGTTGACTAATGCACTGGCTATATTTATGAATCTCATGAATAGGGTCTTTAAACCCTACCTTGACTTGTTTGTGGTGCTTTGTATTGATAATATCTTGATTTATTCCCACAGTGAGGAGAAACATATGAATCACTTGAGGGTGGTGTTGCAAATCTTAAGGGACGATTGAATGTATGCTCCATATGAAAATGTAAGTTTTTGTAAAAATAGGTTGCTTTTCTAGGGAATAAGGTGTCGTGTGATTGCATTAAGGTGGATCCTAAGAAAACGGAAGTAATTAGAAATTTGCCTGGACCTTTGACTCCATTGGGCATTAGATGTTTCATGGGTTTGGTGGGTTATCGCTGAAGGCTTGTGATTCTCTTCTATTGCTTCCCCTATGACAAAGTTGACCCTAAACAAGGCAAAATTTGTGTCAACCGATGAATGTGGGAAGAGTTTCTAAACATTGAAAGATAAGCTTGTCTCTGCTCCTATCCTGTCTTTACCGAAAGCGTTGGAAGGATTTGCTGTATATCTTAATGCCTCAAGAATTGGTTCTGGTTGCTTTGTGATGCAAAATGTTAAGGTGATAGCATATGCCTCTAGACAACTTAAGGTGCATGAGAAGAATTATCTCACCCATGATTTTGAATTGGCAACTATGGTATTTGCTTTGAAAATTTAGCATCACTACTAATATGGGGTTTATGTTGATGTGTTTACAGACCACAAGAGTCTTCAATAAGTGTTCACCCAAAAAGATCATAACTTGAGGCAAAAAAGGTGGTTAGAGCTCCTTAAAAATTATGATATGAGTGTATATCACCCCGGCAAAGCTAATGTTGTGGTTGATGCTCCAAGTAGGGTGTCTATGGGTAGTCTAGCTCATGTTGATGATGGTGGCAAAGAGGTTGCTGGAGAGGTTCACCGGTTAGCTAGATTGGAAGTCAGGTTGGATTAGGTTGATGATGGTGGTGTAGTAGTGGATGATGGTTCTAAATATTCCTTGGTTAAGGAGGTAAAGGAAAAAATTGCTAGAGTAGAAGTTGATGAGAGACTGTAAAGTGGAGGTTTTCTCCCTAGGTGGAGATGGTGTCATTAGGTACCAAGGTAGTTTGTGTGCGCCAAATGTGGATGAATTGAAAGAGTTGATCTTGAACGAAGCCCATAATTCATCCTATTCTATTCATCCCAGTTCCACAAAGATGTATAGAGACTTTAGAGAGGTGTACTGGTGGAGTGGTATGAAGAGAATCATTTCCAAGTTCATATTCGGATGTGACAATTGACAATAAGTCAAAGTCAAACATCGAAAGTCAGGTGGCCTAGCCCAAGATATAGAGATTCCTACTTGGAAGTAGGAAGAGATCGACATGGATTTTGGGGTTGGGTTGCCCAAGAGTAGGAAACATTTTGACTCTATTGGGGTTGTTGTGGATAGAATAACAAAGTCAGCTCACTTCTTACTGGTCAAAACCACTTATGGTGCTGAAGATTACGCTAAGTTGTACATTTATGAGTTTGTTAGATTGCATAGGGTGCCCTTGTCTATCATTTTGGATCATGCTTCTCAATTCACTTGTCATTTTTGGAAGTCATTCCGAAGAGGTCTTGGTATTAAGGTTAAGCATACCACGATCATTCACCCTCAGACGGATGGTCAAGTTGAGAGGACTATTCAAACTCTCAAACATATACATAGAGCATGTGTTTTGGAATTTAAGGGTAGTAGTGATGAACATATTCCACTCATTGAGTTTGTTTACAACAATAGCTACCACTCAAGAATTGGTATGGCTCCCATTAAAGCTCTATATGGTAGAGATTGTAGATCCTCGGTTGGGTTGTTTGAAGTGGCAAAGATGGCTTTGCTAGGTCTAGATTTAGTCATGGAGGGCTTGGAGATGGTGAGGTTGATAAGGGAGAGACTAAAAACAGCCCAAAGTAGGTAAAATTCCTATTACAATGTGAGGAGAAGAGATCTTGAGTTTGAGGTTGGAGATTGGGCCTATTTGAAAGTCTTACCAATGAAGGGTGTAGTGCGGTTTGGCAAGAAGGGGAAACTGAGACCAAGGTTTTTGGTCCCCTATAATGTTTTGAGGAGAGCGGGTAAGGTTGCATATGAGTTGGAGTTGCTTATAGAGATGAATATGGTTCATCCGGTCTTTAATGTGTCCTTGAGAAAAACTACGTAAGTGACCCAAGGCTATAGTGCCCTTGGAAGATGTGGATGTCATGAGAGATAATTTGATGTATGAGGAGGTCCTAGTGAAAATTTTTGATAGATAAGTGAAGAGATTGATAAAAGATGTAGCTTCC
>JAOTQR010035674.1:0-17417 GCA_025774065.1 Solanum ossicruentum | reverse complement strand
ATAATTTGATGTATGAGGAGGTCCTAGTGAAAATTTTTGATAGATAAGTGAAGAGATTGATAAAAGATGTAGCTTCCATCAAGGTCTTATAGAGGAACCAACAATTTGAAAGTGTCACATGGGAAGCTGAGGTGGACATGAAAAAGCGATATCCGTATCTCTTCTACTCAACTCAAGCCAAAGGTACTAAGTAAGCCCCATCTCTAATTACAAGTCCTAAGTTTTAGCCTTTGTATCATGTTGCATGCATTCATGTTTATGGTAACAAGTTTATGGTGATTTTTGATATTCATGTTGAGATTTTTTAGACGATGTTTAAGTACATTTGTTGCATTCATGTCGGGTTGAAATCTTCATGATCACTTTTCTTATATGTGATTCTTTGACATTCGGGGATGAATATTCCCAAGGAGGAGATATTGAAACACCCCAAAAATGTGCTTCGAAAATACCGATAATCCTAATTATTATATATCTTAAAATTGGTGCAATATTTCAAAAATCCAACTTTATTTTCTTTTTTAGGGACAAAAATAGTGTGGGTGATGGATATAACCTGGATTTTTGAAGGCCCAAATTTTTTCGGAAACAGTAGTTGTGCGTGATGGATCCGCGACGTCGACCCAACGCGGAGCAGTGTTTGTACTTACTTATTTTCCCTTTATTGACCAAGGGCATTGGGGTTATAAAACATGCCAAATTAAGCGTGAAAATCACCCATACTTACATATTTTTAAACTCCATATCACCCAAAAACCCTCTTTAAAACCTCTCAACCATTTTATCAAAATTCCCATCCAAATCAAAGGATTTCAAGCTCACTTTGTATCTCAAGAACTCAATCAAAGCTCCAACTCCCTTCATGTTTACAGCCAAAAAACTAAGTTTGAGGTATGTGGGTTTCATCCATTGGGTCCTTTCACCCATGTAGCTCAATCTTCCTTTTTATGAAAATTACATGTTTTCAAGTTGTATTAGTTATGAGTATATCCTATTATGAATTATGAGCATGAATTAATTTATGGTTTGATGAAATGTTGATTTATTATGCAAGACTATCTATTTCAAGGTTATACCATGATTTGATTATATCTATTGAGACAATGCATGTTTTGATCTATGAAACTATGATCTATTATTTGATTTGATGATGGATTTTAAGGTATCCTCCATGAGAGTTTTACGATATGTTTTGGGTTTGATTTTCATTGAGTTTTCACATGTTATTTCACTCTTGAATTGCATGATTTTGAACCAGTATAATGAACCCACCAAGTATGTGATAAAATGTCAAGTTCGGAATTCTGGAGTTATTGATGATCTATTTTGTGATTTACATGTCAAGTGACTTTATGAAAGGGCTTTCAAGTATGTATTGAATTCATGAAAAGTATCTGTGATGTTACAAGTGTCAAATTAAGCCCTATGTCAAGATTTTTACCTCTCGTGAGCCATTCATTTTAAAGCAAGGGTTCAGGTATGATTATGATCTACTCTCATGTATCAAGTTAGGCTCACCATTATAGGTCAAGTATGTTGAAGATCTACTCATGTCATGTTTCTTACAAGTGATTAAAGTAGGATTATTTCAAGTATTCTGTGGGATTAATAATAGCACCGATGGACTGGATGTTGGCGTGGACTATCATCAAGGGTCCATACTCATTTCCTCAAACTATGTGCAAATATTGTGTTATACTTTACCCTTGTTATACTAGTGGATCCTTTTAGTGCACTTCATCATGAAATCCACCGCAAATTGGGAAAGGTTTTTTCCCATAAGGGGGGTTACTTCTATAAAATGGGACGGGCTCCCATAAGGTGAAGTATGGTTTATCTTGGCAAGTAACCACCTCTTTACCGATCAGGGGTAGCCATTGGAATTCCAAGTTGTAGCTCGCTTGCTCTTACTCTTGTCGTTTAGGGTCTCTTGCAACACATGTATTAAATTCTACGCAAATTCAATAATTTACAGGCATGCTTTACATCAATCATTTACTATGCATGGCATATTTAGATCACACCTATCTATTCCCTATTACTATGCATTTTGACTATATTGACTTATGTCTTATTGTATTGCATCCTGCATGTTTAAAACATTAAAATATACTAATGCATACTGTATGCCTACATGATGTTACCATGTAGGGACCGGGGCACCTCTTGATCATCCTCCATGTTGCTTGTGAGCTGCTATCAAAATACAACACATTTGGTGCCGGTAATAAGGAATTTTGTGAGTTCTTAAAGCGACTTTCATGTTTTTTGATGTTTTTTTGTGTTAATTTTGTTGAAAAGTTTGGTTGACATGATTTTGAAGAAAAGTTATAGATTTTGCTAAAGCATAGGCCATACAAGCCTACCTATAAGTCGTAAGTTATATTGTAGAAAGAATCAGAGACCAAAAATTAGAAATCTTCTAAATGAAGGTCACCCCTACGAGCCCAGCGTACAAGTCGTTAAACACAATACGACTGATATAGGTGAACTCGTAGAAAGAATTAGCGAGCCAAAATATTGGACCAATAATAGAAGGCCAAGACTTTGAGACAAATATACGAGTCATAGCTAAAGCAATGACTCATACCTATGGGTCGTACCAGTTCATTCCAAGATGCAAAGATCCTGATACGAGACCTCAACTATGACTTGTAGGTCCTCCTACGAGTCATAGTTGCTACACATATCAGCTGTTAGTTGTCTTTTCTTTGTAAATTCTAGGGTTATTTTGTAAACACTAAATATTGTTTAATTTAGGGTTTTTTAGTGAGTTTGACTAGTAGATAATTCTCCATTATATTTTGAAACTTTTCTTTGTTTCTTAGTGTAGTTTATTATTCTCACTTGAAAAACCCATTTTAGGGCTTGCAAATCTTGTGCTATCACTTTGTAAATCTATAAAGCTTGTGAGTTTTCAACTTGTGGTGCCTATCTCCTTCATTCTTATTGGTGAAACTCTCAACTATATTTATTATATGCATTCTTGGGTGTTTCGCTTTACCGATGAGTAGCTATGCACCTACAGGAAAGAAACTTCATATAGGAACCATGGTAGTTGACTTGAAATAACCTAGTTTTCTTACATTTTTATGATTGGGGTTTTGCATGTGCTATCTTTTTCACTTCATTTTTATTATTGTTTGGTGGTGGACAACACCAAATGCTGTCTACAATCACGATCCCAACCAAGCTAGTGACGAATAGGAAAAGGGTAGTAGATGACATGATTTGATTGATGTTTTCTTATCTAATAGACCAAACCTGACCAAGGGGAGGTTGACCGGTACAATCGATAACGGTTAGTTGGCATGCCATGGTAGCACAACCAAGCGCCATGGTGAAATTTGACCTTCACCTTCATAAGAGGGCTGGAAGAAACTATGTCACTGTTTTGCATGCGATTCCTGTATTGTATTTATTTTATCTAGGGTAATTTAGTTAACAAACCATGGGGAACACAATTCCCAAATTATCCCCAAAATTGAGTGTTTTCTTAAATTTTAGTTAGTGTTTATTTTATGTTGTTTTGGAATCACAACTTCCCCTCTCCCCATTTATAGATTGTAGTTGTAGATACTAGAAATAATTAATAGTGAAATCTTGTAGTCAAGCCTTGTACTCCCGATGGATTCGACAATAACCTTGGTTAGGTTAATCACCGATAGTGACCGCTTTATTATTGGAGCGTGACCATCACATCAAATATTATGGGGCCATTGACGGGGAATACGATGAGGTTTTGATTTGATTTCACTATTAGTTAGTTCTAGTGCTAATTTGTAGAGTCTCTTGTACTTTACTTTTGTTTTTGTTTTTGTTGTTTGGTTTCTTTTGCAGGGTGTACAATGTTGGATGCCCAACACAAGGAGCCAAGGCTATCCCTTAGTTCCACTAAATTTGGAGATCCATCGACTACCAAGAAGGATGGCTTGAGTGAATAAGGACATTGTGGTAAAGGAGGATATGCATGTGAATGAGGAAGATGTAAGAAAAGAGTAGAACCCACCACCAAGGGTTAATTGACCACAACTTAGAGATTTCAATGCAAATGCTTATGGCTGGGATCAGTACAGAATAAACTATATGGCGATGGATGTTACCGGTTTTATAGTATCACCCCCTCTATCGGAAGATTCTAAGTTTGCAGTATCAAGTGGATTGCGCCAGATACTCCAAACTCGTGGCCCATTCATAGGGCTACCGTCATAGGATCCCCACCATTATCTTCAAAATATCATCTTTGTGTACAAATGTGTCATGGGGACACAAAATATTTCTATTGATGTTGTTGGATTGAGGGTGTTTCCATTCTCACTGACTGGTAATGGAGCTATATGGTTGTTTGAGCTACCTCTGGGTACCATCACAAGTTGCACTGAGCGGCAGAGGGTGTTCTTAGAACGATATTTCCCAAGGTCAAAGAAGCTGAAGCTTAGGGACCAAATTAACAACTTCTAGCAATTGCCTGGAGACTCTCTTATTTACTATATAGGAGAGATTCACCAAATACTTAAGGATGGTCCCTGATAAAAAAATTGTCAATGATGCTTTGTCAAGATCTTCTATAGAGTATTTGATGATAATAGCAAAGCTCGCGCCAACATGATCAGTGGAGGTGTTTTTCTTGATCAACCGTTCAAGCTAGTGTCCGAAAGAATGGAACAAGTGGTGAAGACTAACAAAGCATGGGGTTAGAGTGAGCATGGTAATACAAAGAGTTCTTGTGAGGTTACCACAAATAGTGAGAAGGACAAAATGAATGAAGAGATTATGGAGCAACTTGCTTAACTCAGTACAAGCATGGATTTGGTTTTGAAGCAAAACCAAGCTAGTGTGAAAGAAATAGTTCACCAACCCCTAATTGGTCCTATGTATGATGATCAATTCTTTCATGAGGATTCCTATTGTGTCAGCAACCAAGCGACGGGTTTTCGAAATAACCTTCAAGGGTCCAACTCGGACAATTGGAGGCAAAGTTTCGTGAATCAAGGTTAGAACATCAATCGATTTGGAGCATACAAAGATAATAGGGGTTGATATTATGACAGAGAAAGAGTGCCAGACACAAAATGGGGGTGAAGAGAGGGCTGTAGGAATAGTCCTTATGCGCCACCACACAATGGTGATGCCGGATCGAGCAATTCTAGGATTGAATATATATTTGAAAAATTGTTGAAAAGAGTTGACCACCAAGATGAGACTATAAAGGGGATGAAAGTAGATATTTAAAGTATTAACAAAAAAATTGAGTCTCAGTCGGTGGCAATCAAGCAACTTGAACAAGAATTCGCGCAAGTGTCTTCCCATCTGAACAAACACCAGAAGGGCACCTTACAAAGAAATACAGTTAAAAATCCTAAAAATGAAGGTCATTGCATTGTGGTGGTGACTAGGAGTGACAAGAGCACAATGGATCCCCCTATGCCAGTTATTGAGGATGAAGTCGATGAGAAGGGTCTTGGTGGTAAAGTAGGGTTTGAGGGAGAAAATTCGAAGGTCCGCAGGATACAACAAGAAGCTGTAAGGGAGCATGAGAAATCGTAACCAATTCCCAAATCTCCTCCTCCTCCTTTCCTCCAGAGGCTTTAGAAAAAGGAAGAGGAGGGTAAATTCAAACACTTCCTCTCAATGTTGAAGCAACTCTCCATCAACATTCCCCTTCTAGAAGATATGGAGAAAATGCACAAGGTATACAAAATATATGAAGGATTTGGTCGCCAAGAAATGCACTTTGGACTAAGAGTTCTCGCAAGAAATCAAACAATGTAGTGCAATTATGACCAAATGCCTTCTGCAAAAGCTAGAAGACCCTGGTGCATTCACCATCTGTTGTACCATTGTTGATGTCGAGTTCACAAGAGCATTGTGTGACTTAGGAGCAATGATCAATTTAATGCCTCTTGCCGTATTCAAGAAGCTTGCCCTTAGTACTCCTACCCCGACACAAATGAGATTGCTTATGGCAGATCAAACAATTAAAAAGTCAAAGGGAATCCTTTTCGATATTCTTATTAAAGTCAATAAGTTCATCTTTTTGGCAAATTTTGTGATCCTCTACTGTGAAGATGATTTTGAGGTACCCATCCTTTTAGGGAGACCATTTCTGGCAATTGGGAGAGAACTAATGGATATGGATTCAGGTCAGCTGCGGTTCAGAGGTAATGATGCAGAAGTTGTGTTCAATATTCACCTATCAATGAAACACCTAGATTAATGCAAGAGTAAGGTGTGGATCCTCGATGGTAGTTGATAAAAGAAGATGACAAAGTCGCGATACGACGTTAATCAAGGAGCTTCTTGGGAGGTAACCCAAGCATTTTTGCTAATTATTTGTTTGTTTGAGACTTAGAGTAGTAGTTATTGTTTGATTTTAATTAAGAGACAGAGAGTCTTGGTGTGCAGGTAAAAAGTGGAAGAATTAAAGATTCAGAAAAAATTCACTTAGAGCAACTCCTACAAACAGGCCAACTAGTCATAGTCTTCACTGCAACTTGTAGTCATGCCTCATAGGGGGAAACAATATCATGCCTCCCAAGGACAAGAGGTCTATCAAAACATTTAGGTGGAGACTAGTGGATGAGTTATCTGAGAATGAGAGATCAGAGGTCTCAATTGAAGTGCACAGGGTCAGAATAAACCCTTTGGCTAATGTTTGCAAAACTAGGGCCCGCATAGCTCGGGACCCTAAGGAAGTGACTAGTGCCTCCTTGTATGAAGGGGAGGTACATGAGCTGGAGAAAAAATGACTTGGGGAGTAGCTCACCGCAAATGACTCCTACCCATTCCGGCTCCTAGTCATCGTCCGAGAGCACATCTCAGGCTTAGCAGGAGGAGGTCCAGTCTCAGCCCCCGTCTAACCCCAGATGGTGTGATGCGGGGTTGAAGGAAATTTACAAGTAGGGGATAAAGGATAAAGAGAATGGAAAGCCAGTCCATCAATTTTATGAGGACTCAAGGTTGAACACTGTGGGAGTATATAGAGTACCCAGATTAGATGCAGGATTAGATGAGCATGGACTATGGTGGACTATGCAGTAGCTAGGCAAGTATGCCCCATTTGTATTTCGTAAGTTCTGTACTGCATATCTTGCTACACTCTACCAGGGGCTGCCAAAGAATAAGAAGCTAATCAAGCAGCAGAAGCTACGGGTGGTGACAGTCCGGGGGAGAAAGGTTTATAACTCAATGGAAACGATATGTTGATTATAGTTTGGGCCCACTTATAGAGCACCTCAGTTGACCGCGAAGTATGATAGTTGTATTGATAAGATGAGAAGAGTGGTGACTAGAAAGGATGTAGGAGTCAGGACAAAGCTTTTATGGTGGATTTCTAGTCAGATCTGTGAGCTAGGTATGGAGCCTACATGGATCACAAATCATGTAGACTTGATTGTGAAGGCCCACCTGTCATTTATGGCCAAGTTTTTGTGGTCCATTATCCGCTAGCATATTAGGCCATCTTTCGTAGGTAATATGATTACCCTCGAGAGAGCAGTCTTATTTGCCAGCATTCTAGATGGTATGCTATAGACTCGGCCCAAATCATATCGGAGCAGATTCATGAGGCTGTAGCTAGGACGAATACCTCGTTGCCATTTTCAGTTCTGATCCATCAGTTATGCATTGTGGCAGGTGTTCCAATCGACCCCCACTGAGACCCTCATGATAAGGCCACACGCACTATGGATCCCAGCCTGATAATGGTTGATGAGAACCTAATGGCCTTACCATGAGCAGCTCCTCCAACTATCCCAAAGCCATTTCTTGTCGAGTCTCAGGTTCCAAGTTCACCTCCAGCTCCCACAGGCACTACTTCGGCTACTACAGAGCCCACACACGCTGTCGAGATCGAGTCTACACCATCCACCAGCAATCCAGTACCAGCAGCAGCTATGTTATAAGTTGACCATCTTTTCTCTGTTATTGCTTTTCAGGCTTTATTGCAGAGGGTGGCTGTAGTAGAGAGTAGGCTGCAAGAGTTATCAGCACGTCTCTAACCAATGATTGATCATATAGTTCGGGACGACAAGGAGAGGATGAGGGCATCTACCTGAGATTTAGTTGCCGGGTCGATGCATTTGATACTAGAGTCCACAAGAGGCTCGACAAAGCTAGGCCTGCCGACACGAGTGTAGTGACTAAGGAGTTGGCAAAATTCAAGGTCGACTTACTACAGATGTTGACAACCCCCATTCCAGCCCCAGAGGTAGCACGGTAGGCGATGATGCATTTGATTGGCTCACCGACCTTCCAGACACTTGCGGGAAGAGGCCCCTCGAGCATGTTGATCCAGAGCTGACACTGAAGAGGCCGAGACCTGAAGACGAGGAGCCCATACCTGAAGAGGTGGCATAGGAGTTGCTTTTGTTGGTGGCTATTAAGAGAGAGAGAGTGGAACACACCCCACCTAGAGAGGGTACCTTAGCAGAGAAAGAAAGGTGTTTTTGCAACTTGGGGTGCCTATCTCCTTCATTGTTGTTGGTGAAACTCTCAACTATATCTATTATATGCATTCTTATGTGCTTTGCCATAGTCATGAGTAGCTAAGAACTCACAACTTGGAGTTATAGGAACCATGGCTAGTTGACTTGAGATAACCTAGGTTTATTGCATTTCTATGATTTTAGTTATGCATGTATTGTTCGCTTCCCTTCATTATAATTGTTGTTTGGTAGTGGCCAACACCAAACCCCATCCACTGTCATGATCCCAACCATGGAGTTATAAATAGGGAAAGGAAAGTAAATGACATGATTCAATTGACGCCTTCTCATCTAATCAACCGAACCTAATCAATGAGAGGTTGACTGGGACAATTGGTAACAGTTAGTTGGCATACCATGATTGCCAACCAAGTGCCATGGTGAAATTTAACCTTTACCTTCACAAGAGGGCTGGAAGAACCTCAGTTACTATCCTGCATGCTAATCTTCACTTGTGGTTATGGTACCTAGGGTAATCGAGTCAACAAATCATGGGGAACACATTTCCCAAGTTATCCCTAAAATTGAGTCTTTTCCGCATAGTAATATAGTCGTAATGTTAACTTTATTGTTTAATCATAAACACCCCTCCCCATTAAGAGATTTTAGTTATTGATGCTTGAAATAATTAACTGTGAATTCTTGTTGTCAAGCCCTGTATTCCCTGTGGATTCGACCCTAACCTTCGGTTCGGTTAATTGATGACAATAGCAGCTTTCTTATTGGAGTGAGAACATCAGAACTTGTCAGGCTCCAAGGTATGCTGGACCTCAACTAACTGGTCCAGCTGGTGCAATATCTCCACCTTAGAATCAAGAAAGAGCCTGTAGATCAAAACTGGAAATGGGATGGAGGTGGCCCTCTTGAGTGTTGACTCATGAATCTGCACCGCTATGAGTTGGGCCCAATCAAAGTTGTAACCATCCAAGATACTGGAAACTAATACTGCCCACTTTAGTGTCAAAGTATTATATGCCAAAGTAGGTCGGATATGGGATCTAACTACCTCCTACCATAATTTGGCAGGGAAAGAGAGTGAAGCCTTGACAATAGGCTACGCAATGTGACCAGCCACCCATCTCAACATTGAGGTCCTATGTACCAGATACTTCATAATCAATGAATACTGGCCTTCCCCAACCTATACTCAAACTCCACAATTGAATTCAGGGCACAATACTCTAGACCAAAAACTACACGACGGATCGTCTCCACAAAAATATTGACCCGCAGACCTCTCAGTTGTACCTCTGTCAATCTGGACTGAGTGATAGGTCTCTTTGCCTTAGGAAGATCTCACTAAATGGTGGCTGCATAAGATGTATAAAACTCCCGTACCATAATCGAGGAGTACCTACCTAACGCTTCTGTCAACCACTTGATCCATAACATATTATTGTGTCGTTCAGTCTAGCAACACGGCTCAGTCCATCATCGATGACCTTCGGCTCCTAATATATCTAATCGGTGGGTTTTCCCCGCTCCTTAGGTTGAATGCCCTCAAAAAATATGGCTTCCATTTCCTTGATGCACCACCGCTGAGTAGAAGCATCTGATGTTGATGATGAAGATGTTGCGATAGAGGAGTCGACATCTCCTTTAGCCTCGAACGCCCCCGCTAACCTCTGATTCTACATAGAAGGGGTCTTCTGGGGCACCGAAATTCCCCACACTTTCCAAGGAATGCCACTATAGTCATACTTCTCTTATATCTAAAATCGAGGATATTTAAACACCCCTCCACGTAGCTCGAAAACAACCTATGAAGCATTTTTTTCAATATCTAAAATTTCATGAAGAATTTCATAACTCTGAATACATATTGTTGTTTAGTTGGCAAAATTGGGTGGGAAAATGAATACCTACAAGGTATACTTTGTCCGTTCCAAGAAAAATAATTTTTGGTGAAACTTCAAAAAAACAGTAGTCGTCCGTGACGCGGACCTGACGCAGACTAGTTAAAATTTTTTTGAAAATTGTTCTTCTTGCTCTAGGGCAATTGGGTAATAACCCTATACCTATACACATGAAAATCCCTCATTTTCAAGCCGTTTTGTGCCCTAAAAACCAACCATAAACCTCACAATTCCTCTCTAATCATCATCAAATTCTCCATCCATTCTCAAGGTTTTCAAAAAGTCTTGTTAGGATTCAAGGAGACTAAGTCAATTCTCAAGACCTCCTCAAGATTCAAGTTTCCCAATCTCTTTTCAGATCTAAGGATTTCATTTAAGCTTAAAGTCTCCATTTCAGAAACTCTCCAAAGTCAAGGTTTGTGGGTTTCATTCAGGGGTTCCTTCGACCCATGATGCCCAAGCTTACTTTTGCCTAAATTGCATAATTTAAAGTTGATATACTCATGGGTTTCACTTAATATGAAATTCACTACACACAATATTGGGGTTTATGAAATGGTGATTGTTTTAGAATGTTTTGAGCTATGAATATCAGACTTATTGTCTGATTTGATGAAGGATTTTGATGTACATTTTTCGAGGGTGTTATCAAGTATCTATTGATGGTTTTACATTGGATTTTTTAGCATGCTAACACTCTTGAATGCAAGGTTTTACATAAACACTACACACCAGCCAAGTGTTTGATAAAATGTCTGGGTTATGATTATTGAGTTATTGAAGGCCTAATGATTGGCATATGTGATTTATGACTTTCTAATGATTAAAGTATGTTGTATATGTGTTAATTTCATGATAAGCTTCTATAGTGTTACATGTTGACGATAACCTTGTTGAGGGGTTGGTACCTTGACCACTTTGATGGAGGGTGTTAAGTCAATTTACTTTTTTGAGGGGTTGGTACCTTGGCAACTTCGATGGAGGGTGTTAAGTCCATTTACATTGTTGATGGGTTGGTTCATTGACCACTTTGATGGATGGTGTTAAGTCGATTAACCTTGTTGAGGGGTTGGTACCTTCACCACTTTGATGGAGGGTATTATGTCCATTAACCTTGTTGAGGGGTTGGTTATGATACATCTTCACCATGTTGATTATGATGTTTATCCCTTATTGCATTGCATCCTACATACTTAGTACATTCAAACATACTAACGCATACTCTATGCCTATATGATGTTACCATATAGGAACCGAAGCTCTATTTGGCAATCATCCTCCTCCACGTGGCTAGTACGATTGTCTCTCAAGCTAGTTGATCAATCTTCCATTCTGGGGATTATGGTCTATATTTCTCATGCTATATATTGATTACTTGGACTATAAGGGTGAGTCGGGTTACTTGTATTAGCCCCCGCTCTTATCTATGAAATAGAGGTGTTATTAGACATGTTATGTACCTATGATATGATGCTTGAGTCACTTGCTCCTTGATGTTTATGATGTGAAACATTCCCTTAGTCCCGATGCCCCTTTTTTCTAACCTTTTTGTGTCATTTACTTGCTTTCACAACCAAGGATGTGTGATGATATGCTAAGAGCCTTGTTTAGGGTCCCTTCGGGTTCCTTATTTGTCGATAACGTCTAGGCCCTAGGCTTGGGTCGTGACAAAGATGGTATCAGAGCATTGGGCTGTTATATCCTTAGAGTCCAACAAGCAGAGTTGATTATAGTCTTATTTATGGTTGTGTTGTACACCACAACTATGTGTAAGATGTTATGAGATCTTTTAGGAAAGTTTTCAAAAATTGTTATTTTTACTCCATGGCAATTGGGTAAAACCCCTATAACTATATACACGAAAATCCCTTATAGTCCAGCTGTTTTGAGCCCTAAAAACAAACAAAAAACATCTAAATTCATTCTAATTATCATCAAATTCTCCATCCACTGTCAAGATTTTCAAAAAGTCTTGTTGGAATTCAAGGAAAACAAGTCAAGCCCCAGGACCTTCTCATGATTCAAGTGTCCCAATCTCTTTCCGGATCTAAAGATTTCATTCAAGCTTCAACTCTCTATTTCAAATCTTCTTCAAGAAACTCTCCAAAGTCAAGGTATGTGGGTTTCATTCATGGGTTCCTTCCACCCATGATGCCCAAGCTTCCTTTTACCTAAAATTGCATGATTTATAGTTGATTTATTCATGGGTTTTACTTAATATGAAATTCACTACACACTATATTGGGTTTTATGAAATGGTGATTGTTTTAGCATGCTTTGAGTTATGAATCTAAGACCTATTGTAAAATTTGATGAAGGATTTTGATTTCTATTATTTGAGGGTGTTATCAAGTATCTACTGATAGTTTTACATTTAATTTTCTAGCATGATAATACACTTGAATTGCATGATTTTACACTAATACTACACACCAGCCAAGTGTTTGATAAAATTTCTGGGTTATGATTCATGAGTTGTTGAAGGCCTAATGATTGGAATATGAGATGTATGACCTTATGACAGCAAATGTATGTTGTGTGTGTGCCAATTTCATGATAATCTTCTTCTATGGTGTTACATGTTGACCATAACCTTGTTGAGGGGTTGGTACCTTGATCACTTCGATGGAGGGTGCTAAGTCCATTAACCTTGTTAAGGGGTTTGTACCTTGACAGCTATGATAGAGTGTTGAGGAGTTGGTACCTTGACTACTTTGATGGAGATTTTTAATTCCATTAACCTTGTTGAGGGGTTAGTTCCTTGGATACTTTGATGGAGGGTGTTAAGTCTATTAACCTAGTTGAGGGGTTGGTGCCTTGACCACATTGATGGAGGGTGATAAATCTATTAACATTGTTGAGGGGCTGGTACTTCGACCACTTTGATGGAGGGTGTAAGGTCCATTAACCTTGTTGAGGGGTTGCTACATCGATCACTACCAAAAGGATGTTAAGCCTTGGATTCCGAGTACCGGTTGCTTGGTCTATGATGAAGGTCTATTCTTATCTACGTAATATGTTCTACGTAAGCATGTTTACTTCAAGCATCCTTCAAACATGTCATATTACAACTATGCTATCTGTTGATTATTATCATTATGTATTTTGACTATGTTGTCTATCCCTTGTTACACTGTATCCTACATAGTTAGTACATTCAAATGTGCTAATGCATACTCTATACCTACAGGATATTACCATGTAGGAACTAGAGATCCATTTTGCCATGCTACTCCTCCATTCGGCTAGTACAATTGTCTCTCTAGCTAGTTGGTGAGTCCTCCATCCCAAGGATGTTGGTCTATGTTTCTCATGATATGTATTGATACTCTCTTCTTTATTGCTACTTTGACTTTGAGGGTGAGCTCAGTTGCTTGTATTGATCCCCGCACTTATCTATGTAATAGAAGTATTGTTGGACATGTTATGTATCTATGCTATGAGCCTTGACTCTCTTGCTCCTTGATGTTTATTATATGAAGCTTTCCCTTAGTCCCTATGCCCCTTATTTCTAACATTTTTTGTGTCATTACTTGCTTCTGCAACCAAGGTTGTTTGATGATATGCTAAGAGGCTTGTTTGCGATCCCTTCGAGTTACCCATTCGTCGATCACTTCTAGGCCCTAAGGTTGGGTCATGAAAGGCATGCTACTTCTCGTCTCTTCACTACCTTCCTCATAAGATTGGGAAGGGCTCTCTCTCTCAACATGAGGCTGCCTAGTCTTGGCAACAACTCTAGTCTGTGGTCAAGGTATCTTTCAGTTAGGCTGGGCATCATATATCTCCAACTACCCACTCAGCTGAGGGGTCTTATCATCACCCGAACAATCATAATCTGTGGGCTCGTCTCTAAGCTTCCTCTTAGAAGCCTCAATCTTTGAGAGGCTTCCCTTTGGGTCCACATTGTCATAAAATTAAACATAATCAATAAAACATTAGCCCCAACAATCAAGACTAAAAAGCAAAAACTCATCTGAGTCAGGTGCAGATAGGGTCTACGAGGGCCCCATTATGAGTCATAATGAGCACTATGAGTCGCAAAATACTCTCATATTCTAATGCATTAGAACAATATGTTCATTGGAAAAGTTTGCGAGACCTAGGTATGACTCGTGAAGTGTTTCATGAGTCATAAACTGGGGTTGTATACATTTCAAGAGAGTAATTCAGAAATAGGCAAGGATCTACAAGACCTATCTATGAGTTGTAAAGTGATCTACGACTCGTAGAAGGTCTCATTTGATGAATAGTTAAATTATCAAGTTTTTGGAATTTCATACGTGGGGGGCAATTACGACTCATAGACTCATCTACGAGTTTTAAAAGACTCTCGTGAATAAGAAATTTCACCCCATCAAGAAAATGATCAAGCATGGAATAACCTAAGTTTCCAACAATTCCCATATGGTTCACATCAAGTCATTCTTCTATGTCACCAAACACCAGTTCACAATCACAAACTATTCAATATATGTCATTCAAATATGATACACAGTCCCATAGGAACACAATTATCAATCTCAAGGCTATAATACCTAATTTTGGACTTAACCAATCAATGTACTTGATGGAAACTCTAATTTCATATTCACCAAGAATTTTCTTTGATAGACATTAAACCTATCATAATCATCTACTCAATTAAGTACTAACAAAAAAAATCAATGATCAAAATTAAATCAAGGACCTACTATAATTGAAGATTAGCTTGAAGAACATAAACAGAGAAGATGATCTGAATATGAAACCCTATTTGCCAAAAAACTCGCTGGAAAATAGGGTTGGATCATTGAAAATTGATCGAAAATAGAGGGGAATGAAAATTGTGGAAATAACGGTCAAATAGGGTAAAAGTGGGGTCAATATTTGGACACCCCTTTTATATCGTTATCGAGTAAATGGTTAAAATCACTGGGCTTGGGTCTGTGAAACCCTCTTAGATAGGTCTACGACTTATAAGTCCTGCTCTCGTAGACTTTTCAACACTTATAAAAATTTAGAAGCTTACCTGAGTTCCAGGAACCCCATTCACGACTCATAGTTTGATCTACGAGTCCTAAAGTTGGCTCTTGGGTTGAGTGCACAGTATTCATGCTCACTGGAAATCTTTGCAAGGTGGGGTTATGCGTTGTAAAATGCAATACAACTCGTAAGTCCAGTTGTAGAAACTATATCAGATGCATTTCTCAGCAAAATCTTCTACCTTAGACTTAAACTTGCATACTTTTTATAAAATTCACTTGCACCCTATATACAACAAACCCAATGTTAAAAATAGCATTCAAAACATAATCAAACAACTACCTAAGAATCCCAAAACTTGAAAATAAACTCGAAACTTAAGCTAAAACATCAAAAATCCTTGGGTTGCCTCCCAAGTAGAGAGTAATTTATTGTCATGACACTGCTTAGTTAGCTTGAGTACAAACTTCCTCAACATATGGCGCATCATTATCACCACATTCTGCCTCCTTATTAGACCTTGTCATCACGTATCTTTGAATCTAATCTAGGTTTGTCGACATAAGTCCAAATTGACTATTGTGCTATTGATTGGCCACAGAGTGTTGGTCCACTCTATGGTTTATCTTGTAAATGTCGTACTTGATCTCCATCAATGGCATCTTAAGTATCTGCTCTCTTTAACATCTGGTCAAGTATCCCCTTAATTCTTGGTTCCTACCTCTCATATCAAAACTATGCGAGGATATATTTGCTTGATTAGAACTCATATCAAGAATGCTTGCACAATCCATTAAATGACGATTCTTAGGCTTCCACACATGGTTGGATTTGACTAACATGTTCATGTGCTCAAGAATCTCTATGAATGGTTGCTCTACAAATTGACCTCCTAAGAGGGCATTAGTACGTGCTTGACTATTGTTATCTAAAGCTCGATAAAAGTTTTTCACCTAGGACAATCCCAGGAATTTCACGGTCTAGTGTATTCCTTAAGCATCTAGGAATTTCTACCATGTATCAAGGAATGAACCACAAGGGAATTTCTTAAATTGATTGATATGGTCCTCTATTTTGAGCCTGTTTGATTTAATGAAGTACCTTGCTAAGAAAGCCCTTTGCAATTTCTCATAGGAGATAATGTTATGGAAGCTCAGATAGTCATAAAGCAGCATTTCTCATAAGAGATAATGTGAAAACATGAAGTCCCACAACATAAATAGACAACTTTTATCTCCCCATCACACTCTTACAAATGCCACATTATGCAAGTGGCTTTGTGGACTATCTGGTGGAAGGTCCGCAAATAATCCACAGTTTTGCAGCATTTAAATTAACCCATAAGAAATAGTGAACTTTGTGTCAGTTAGTAGTGGTAGCAACACAATAGCCCCTGGTTACATCCATAGCAATAGGGTTCAATCTATGTTTATTCCAGTGGTAAGCACTATCAGTGAAATCCCTAACCCGTGGAATATTCTCCAAATGAGGTGGGTTGTCATTCCAATCTTGATCATTAACATTTCAATTGAAGGCTGCATTACCCATGATCTTAGCATTTTCTTTGGCAATTCTCATTGAAATTTGTTGGATCTCTGAAACAAGTGGAGTTAAGGGATTGCCTTGTCCCCTAGTGATGGGCATAACACTTGGTATACCCTACATAGAAACAACACAAAAATAAAAACAAAAGTAAAATACAAGTGCACGAAGGATTGAAACTTGAATTACAGTTACTAGTGAATTCAATCATGTCTAGTCGTATCCTGATAGCGACACTATAATCTTTTATCACGCTCAAGTTACACCTCTCTTTTGGAGGATAAAATGATCATTATCAAATATAAAATGTAACCAAGGTTTGGGTTGAATCCCACAGAGAATATGGACACTCACGACGAATTCAGCAATACGTAATTTATGTAATTAACAACTCAATTCCCCGAACATGGGGTGGGGGTGGGGATGGGGGGTTTGCAATATTCAACAGGAAATTAACTAAACTAACAAAAGAAATAGACAATCAGTAATGCAAAGAAACTTGGGAATTGTGTTCCCAATGATTCACCAACTCAATATCCTTAGATAACCCAATTCTCAACTAGAGTATAAC
>JAOTQR010035653.1:0-15783 GCA_025774065.1 Solanum ossicruentum | reverse complement strand
ATCTCGTACTGACGTCCCTTACGGGGGACCTGCATTTCATGTTGCAGGTACAGGTGCTAGTAGATCTCCCCAGTAGAAGTACAGGATATCCAGCTGCTGTTACCAAGCTCTAGGTTACTTCGGAGCTTTGTATGTCTCGAGCTTATTATTTGTATTGTATAGTTAGTCAAGGAGGGTCCTGTCCAGACCCTTATCAGATACTTTTCCTTATTTAGAGGCTTTGTAGACTATGTAAATGAAAGTGTGGTCATGTCTCGTACCTTAAACATTATGGCCCCAACGGCTTAGCCATATGCATTTCCTTTTTGGCTTGTTATTATTGTTTACTTTCTTATGGGCATATTCAATGTAGAAATCCCTTATAATATGTATAGAAAGCATAGGGATATAGGTTGGTTCTCTCGAGTCTTATCGAAAATGGGTGTCAGTCCATCTTAATGGGAGTTTGGGCATGACTGAAGTGGTATTAGAGCGGTTAATCCTAGGGAGTCTACAAAGCCGTGTCTATGTAGAGTCTTGTTTATTGATGTGTTGTGCACCACATTTATAAGCCGGAGGTTACGTGGCATTAAGGAGTTGTTTCTTTCTTTTCATTCTTTAAATCGTGCCATTGAGCTAAGTGTAATAGGTGCATTGTGGCTAACCCCTAAATTGTTTTGTACAGAAAATATGCTAGAAACCAAGAAAAATAAAGGTAAAGGGAAGGAAGTAGAAGTAGTGGTTGGTAAACCCAGTCCGGTGAGACAACAAAATAAGGTTCAAGAGAAGTCTCTATCACCAACATCCCCCAGAACCACCTATCGATTCTACCGTGCAGGATCTGAGAAATGCAGTCTAACTATTGACTCGTATAGTTGTTGGCCAAGGTCAAAGACAGGAAGATCTAGCTATAAGTGCTGGTGTTGTGAATGGGGCAGTTGGCATGAAGATACGTGATTTCCTTAATTTGGATCTACATCCTTCACTAGGTCAGATCTCAATGAAGATCCCCAATACTTTATTGATCATATTTAACACACTTTAGATGTTATTCATATGAGTGGTACAGAAGTTGTCTTTTAGCAACAAATAGGTTCAAAGTGTGGCTGTATTGTGTTATGAATCTTGGAAGCAATCCAAGGGTATAGATGCACCTCCAACTACCTGGAAAGAGTTTAAAGAGGCATTTCTTGACCATCAATTGCCATAAGAGATCCGAGAGGTCCGTGCAGATCAGTTCTTGAACCTCCACCAGGGGAATATGAGCGTGAGGGAGTATAGCCTTCAATTTAATTCCCTGGCCATGTATGATCCTAATGTAGTTGCTACTATAATAGATAGAGTTCATCGATATGTGGATAGATTGGATACGTATCTAGTCAGAGACTGTACCATTGTTTCCTTGAACAAAGACATGGATATAGCAAGAATGCAAGCTTTTGCACAGAAATTGGAGGATCAGAGGCAAAGGAGAAGAACACAAGAGTTAGAAAGGGCGCAGTCCAAGAGGGCTAGGTCTACAGGGCAGTTCACACCATCTCAAAGTGAGCTTAGGCCTCGATTTTCTAATAGACCGCCCAAGCCATCATCCTCCTACTCTGCAGCCAGTGCTCCACCACAACTTCAAAGGTCTAAAAGTAATCAGTTTGGTCAACGAGGTGAGGGATAAGGTACATGGACAACAAGATATTCAGCAGTTAGCAAATGACTCCTAGGAAGCGTTGTAAATAGTATGGAAGAAGTCATTCAGGTATATGTCATGTTGGGACAGACGCTTGTTATTGGTATGGTGCAACAGGGCATATGATAAGAGATAGCTTGAGGAGGCATATGGGTGATATAGAACAATCTACTAGGTCAGTTGTTGTGTCAACATTGTCAGGGAGTCAACAAACACCTACGGGTCGTGGTAGAGGTGTAAGAGGGGCAACTAGCTCTAGTAGAGTCCAGAATCGTACCTATGCTCTGGGAGTTGGTAAAATTTGGAAGCTTCACCTGATGTGGTCACAGGTATATTGTCCTTTTTTTCACATAATGTATATGCATTAATTGACCCTGGTTCTACATTATCATACATTACCCGACTAGTTGCTAGGAAGCTTAATAGAACACGCAAATTATTGAACCAACCATTTGAAGTGTCTACACCAACCGGTGAATCTATGATGGCTAGAAGGGTTTATTATGACTGTGTAGTAACTATTTCTGACCATGACACATTGGCTGAATTTATTGAGCTAGAAATGGTGGAATTTGATGTTATAATGGGTATGGATTGGTTAGCTTCTTGCTATGCCACTTTAGATTGCCGAACTAAGAGATTGTACTTCCACATTCCAAATAAGACAGTTCTTGAATGGGAAGGCAATGTTGGGGTGACAAAGGATAACTTTATCTCTTATTTTAAGGCAAGAAAGATGATATCTAAGGGGTATATATGTCATTTAGTTAGAGTAAGGGATATGGAGGTAGAATCGCCAACTCTTCAATCAGTTCCCATAGTGAATGAATTTGTTGATGTGTTCCGTGACGAACTTCCGGGCTTACCTCCCGAACGAGAAGTAGATTTTTGTATTGACTTACTTCTAGGCACTCAAATTATTTCCATCCCTCCATATAGAATGGACCCGGCAAAATTGCATGAATTAAAAGAGCAATTAAAAGACTTATTGGAGAAGGGTTTTATAAGACCTAGTGTGTCCCCTTAGAGTGCACCAGTGTTATATGTACGTAAAAAGGATAGAACCTTGAGAATGTGTATCAACTATCGACAATTGAATAGGGTGACAATTAAGAATAAATACCCCCTCCCCAGGATTGATGATTTATTTGATCAGTTACAGGGTGCCAAATGCTTTTCAAAAATTGATTTGAGAATAGGGTATCACCAAGTGAGAGTGAAGGAGGAAGATATACATAATACTTCTTTCAAAACACGCTATGGTCACTTTGAATTTCTTGTTATATTATTTGGGCTAATGAATGCACCAGCAGTATTTATCGACCAGATGAATAGGGTATTTAAGCCATTCTTGGATGTGTTCGTGAAAGTATTTATAGATGACATTTTGGTATATCCAAGATCAGAAGAGGACCACGCAAATCACTTATGACAAGTGTTACAGGTTCTTCATGATAAACAATTGTATGCCAAATTTTCTAATTGTGAATTTTCGCTAAACTCATTGACATTCTTGGGTCATATTGTGTCTGATGAGGGAATAAGGGTTGATTCACTAAAAATAGAGGTTGTGAAAGACTGGCCAAGGCCAACAAAACCCACAGAATTTTGAAGTTTTCAAGGGTTGGCACGTTATTATAGAAGCTTTATTGAAAGTTTTTCTTCTACATCTGTACCTCTAACAAAGTTGACACATAAGGCGACCAAGTTCCAATGGAATGATGCATGTGAAAGGAGCTTCCAGGAGCTAAAAAATAAGTTAACTTATGCACCCGTCTAGTACTTCCAGAAGGCACTGAGGGGTATGCAATGTATTGCAATGCTTCAGGAGTTGGCTCAGGATGTGTGCTGACTCAACATGGTAGGGTAACTACTTATGCATCTAGACAACTATGACCACATGAGAAAAACTATCCAACACATGATCTTGAACTAGCAGTAGTTGTGTTTCTTTGAAAATATGGCGCCACTATTTGTATGGGGTTCATGTTGACATATATACTGATCACAAGATCCTGCAATACATCTTTAAGCAAAAGGACCTAAATTTAAGAGAACGGAGATGGCTAAAGCTAATAAAGGATTACGACGTTGATATACCATACCATTTGGGGAAGACAAATGTGGTAACTGATGCTCTAAGTCGTAAGGCAATCATGAATACTGGTGATCAAGCTGTGATAAGTGAAGTAGTGGCTACGAATCTACGTCAACTAGCCAGTTTGGGAGTTCGCCTTCTTGAAACTCCAAAGCAAGGGGTTATTGTACATAATGCAGTAGTGTCTTCATTGGTAATGGAGGTGAAAGCAAAATAGCTCGAAGATCCTGTTTTACGATGACTTAAGGACAAGGTGAGTCAGTGTACGATAAAGGGCTTTGACCTTACACAAAATGGAGTACATAATTGTCAAAATAGATTATGTGTGCCTAATATTAATGGATTAAGAAAGAGGATAATGTAAGAAGCCCATCATTCCTGATATTCAATTCATCCAAGATCAACTAAGATGTACCATAACCTGAAGGGAATGTTTTGGTGGGCAAGCATGAAAAAGGACCTTGCAGAATATGTTGCTCAATGTCCAAATTGCCAACAAGTGAAAGTAGAATACCAAAAGCCAGGAGGTTATATGCAATGTATAGAGCTTCCAACATGGAAGTGGGATATGATCAATATGGATTTTGTTATCGGGTTTCCTCGCTCATTTCAGAAGTTTGACTTCATATGGGTAATAGTTGACAGACTCACAAAGTCAGCACACTTCTTGCCAGTCAGGAGAGATTATACAGCTGAAGAGTATGCCAAACTATACCTCAAAGAGATAGTTAGGCTTCATGGAGTCCCAATCACCATTATCTCTGATCGGGGGGACTCAATTCACTTCAAAGTTTTGGAAGACCTTCCAAAGGAGTTTAGGTAAACAAGTGAATTTGAGTACAACATTCCACCCTCAAATAGACGGTCAAGCAGAATGCACCATTTAGACACTTGAAAATATGTTGCGAGCTTGTGCATTGGACTTTAAAGGTAGTTGTGTGGACTATTTGCCACTTATTAAATTTATCTATAATAATAGCTACCACGCGAGTATCAAGATGGTACCTTATGAATCTTTGTATGGAAAGAAATGTAGATCGCCAATTGGATGGCCTGATGTGGGTGAAACCACCTTACTTTGGCTAGATCTAGTACAACAAGCCATGGAAAAAGTTAAGGTAATACAACAGTGGCTAGAAACAGCCCAAAGTCATCACAAATCATATGCGGATGCTAGAAGGAGAGGACTAGAATTCTCAATAGGGGATTGGGTATTTTTAAAGGTGTCTCCAATGAAAGGGGTGAGGAGGTTTGGTAAGAAAGGAAAACTGAGCCCACATTACATAGGTCCATATAAAATTATTAAGAAGTTCAGGCAAGTTACATATGAACTAGAGCTATCCTAAGAGCTTTTAATGGTTCATCCAGTTTTTCATGTCTCAATGCTTCAAAAATGCATAGGTGAGCCATACCATATCACTCCTATTGAGGATGTGCAGGTTATAGAAATTCTCACCTATGAAGAGATACTTGTTGCTATTCTAGATCGTCAAGTAAAGAAGCTGAGGAATAAATAAATAGCTTTAGTGAAAGTACTTTGGAGAAACCAGCAAGCAGAAGAAATAGCATGGGAGGCCGAGGACGCGATGAAATCAAAATACCCTTACTTATTTGAAACTAAAGAGGAAGTCCAACATGCAGAATTGGGACACTAATAGGTACGTGTTATTGAATAATTAGTGTGTTGTCAAATGTTTGTGTAAGTAAAAGTTTAAACTTGGTTAAGCTATTCAATTGTGCTAACATTCGAGGAAAAATGTTCCTAAGGGGGGATATGTAACACCCCACATCATACAATACAATTACTATATAAATCAAAACATGATATGACTTTGTTAAATTAGTGCCAATTTTTAAAAGTGCTTGAATCTCAAATTAGAGGACGATATGTATGTCGAGTGTAAATAAGTTTTAAGTCAAATTGAGGAGATAACGACCTTAAATGAGGTGAAAAAGTGAGGTGCTTGTAGGACTTAGGAAGCTATCGGGTGAGTCACCTACTTACTTAGCTTAAATTTGCTAGCTAAATGGAGACGAGGCCCGACGTCGAATTTGTCCAAGTTCGATTATGAATATAGTCCATGTTAAGGATGTAAATTTAGCCCATGTTTTAGCATCATAAATGGACTATATTTTCAGTCCAAGAATGATAGAGAAAGGACCCAAGTACAACAAAAATCACTTGGTGAATTGGGCAAAAACTAACTAAGAGCAAGGGGAAAATGGGCAGCAAAGGCCCATCATTTGGTGCCCCTTAAGGCCCAAGTGAAAGGGACAAAATGGTACATTACTAAATTGGTAAAATAAGGCCTAAAATGTAAAAGAACGTTGGCCAAAGTAATCCTTAAAAAGGGGTTACAAGTAGCACCTTTAACTCTTTCTTAGACTTGGAAACTTTCAGCTTTTACAAAGGTTATTTGTTATTCTTTCTTGACATTGTAAAGCAGCCAAAAGAAGCTTTTAGGGCTATTAAGGAGGCCCTCAACCTTGAAGGTAAAGGTAAGTGATTATATTTATGTATTTAGTAAGGTTTCATCATGAGAAACAAGAGACTATGTTGGTTAGGTATATGTTTAAACTTTTGGACAACATGTGTTCCAAAAGTTGTTGTATGTTTTTCTGGTATATTTGGAAGCTTTTCTCTTTTTGGTTGGATTGATTATGAAGGAAAGCTACTATTCTTAATGAGTATTGGTTCTATAATGATGTATAAATGCTGATGCTCCATTTTTACAGTCTCTGAAAGTGAGTTCTTGTGTGATATTGTAATTGTGCTCGTAATAGGAACATGTGGACGGATTGATTGAGGACTATGATCTCACATCCTCCACCTATTTTGAGGACTATTTCTAAACTATCTTAGGACTGGATTTATGTGTATATACGATGGAGACTGTTTGGTTAAAGTTGGAACAAGTTTGGAATTATCGACGTCAAAATGTAGTGAAGTGACGTAACGTTATGCCGCCTATTTGTATGTTGCGTGGAATTGTCATATCTTGTGCCTTATGGGTTATTGTAAGACTGTTATGGAACTAAAACAGGCTGCACATGATATGTTGATAAGAATATGTATTAGAAAGTACGATTAGGGGTGGAAAGGTTTAAAGAATACGGTCAGGTTTATAATTATCCGCTTGTTGCCTATATGTTTTTTTTTAATGAGAATGGGCTGCCAAGATGTATCTATTTTCTGCTAATGCTAGATTTATCCCCTACTATGTAGTAGATAAATATTTAGAGGAACGGAAGGTTATCTCAAGGTAATAGCGAAGTCGTACAGTGAGGTATGCAAGGTTACTCGATCTCGTATTACTTGGCATGAAATCTAGATTCTTCCTTGGCAAATAAAGGCACTTACCAACTCTGACACAACTACTAACCGTCTCTCTACTCTTTCAAATGTTCATATGCTCCCATACATAGTCACCTTCAAATCTTCTTACATACGTGGATACCAAGTTACATGGTTCTTGTTGCTAAATAAAGTTCACGAGTTGTTTCATCTCATACACATTTCATTATTTGTGTAACATACTCTTTTCATTGTCATATTGTCTAGTATGATTACCTACATGTCATATGCTACATATACATCCCTACAACTCCAATATTGTAACCACCAAAAGAATCATCTCAAAGGTAATTGAAAGATGAAATATATTGCTTATTGATGGGTGGTAACCCAAAGGGTGGAAGAATCACCTAGCCAGGGTCGATCCTATCATGGTGGTAGCCCAAGGGGTGAAAGGAAAAGCCTAGCCAGGGCCGATCCCGATATAGATTTACCACTAATCAACTGATCATTTGTATTACTTGATATGCACAGATTATATAGTAAAGGGTAAAGTAATAAAAAGAACATAAAGTATATAATCCCACAGTATAACTAAGGGTGGTCTCTTACCCTACACCAGGGCATAGTTTCAGTTGAGTTGTTACTTCAAATATAGTATTTCCTGCCATACATATTCAGTACATTATCTCGTACTGACGTTCCTTATGAGGGACCTGCATTTCATGTTGTAGGTACAGGTGCTAGTAGATTTCCCCAGTAAGAGTACACGATATCTAGTTGTTGCTACCAAGCTCCAGGTTGCTTCGGAGCTTTGTGTGTCTCGAGCTTATGTTTTTGTATTGTATAATTAGTCAAGGTGGGGCCTGTACCGACCCTTATCAAGTACTTTTCCTTATTTAGAGGCTTTGTAGACTATGTAAATGAAAGTGTGGTCATGTCTCGTACTTTCAACACCGTGGCCCTAATGACCTAGCCATATACATTTCCTTTTAGCTTGTTAGCACTGTTTATTTTCTTAAAGGCATGTCAAATGTAGAAATCCCTCATAATATATATAGAAAGCGCATAGGTAAAGGTTGGTTCTCCCGAGCCTTATCGGCAAAGGGTGCCAATCTGCTCTAACGGGAGTTTGGGCGTGACATAGGTCATGGGCCACCTAGTTCTTTGTGTGCTAAGAGATACTCCCTTTCAAAGTTGACCCTCCTAAATTGTGTTTTTTGTGATTTTCGAATTTTGATATGATTGCTCTAAAATTCGGGTTAGACCTATTACCCACTGAATTTTTCCCCCTGAATAAGAATATGAAGTTGGATTTACAAAATAACGAATGGAGTTTTAGATATATGGAAATTATGATTCCGGGTACTTTCGAGGCACATTTTCAGACACTTTTTGAGGTCGTTTCAACATCGCCCGCTTGGGAACATTCGTCCCCGAATGTCAAAGAAACATGCAAGAGAAGAGTAATCATGAAGAGGTCATCCCTAACAAGAATGCAACAAACACTTTAAAACATCATTTTCAAGACCTCAACATAAGTGTAAAATCATACTAAATTTGCCAACTTAAACATGAATGCACATGAATGACATAGGGGCTGAAACATAGGACTTGGAATCATAGAAAGTACTTGGCATGTCATCATAAGCTTGAATAGAGTGAAAGAGATATGGATATCGCTTCTGTATGTTCGCGCCAACTCTCCGAGAAAAACATACGAATAAACAACTCTTCCAAAGGACCTTGATGAGCACTACATCATTATCAATAAATTTCTCCACTCATCCATCCAATACCTCCACCGGAACCTCCTTCTAAGCCAACTTATCCTCCACCTCACCCACAACATCAAAGAGTTCTATAGCACTAAGGTCACTAACACATCCCCTCAACCTAGAAGCATGACAAATTGGATAAACCATACCCCTACCATAGGCAATTCCCAAACTTATGCAACCTTACTAACCTCCCTCTACAGTCTATAAGGAGTCATAATCCTCAACTCAATTGTCAACCTTAAATATGCCTAAACCACTTGGTACCACAACCACCATCTCCCCCTTGGGAGACAACCTCCACTCTATCATCTTCTCACCCAAAACTTCCAACTCTAATAAGGAGGAATCAAGGCCTTGCCTAATCTAGACCTCTTAACACAAGAAGGTTTGGAACCATCAAGAACACTATACTACCATGCTCAACCTCCTTCAACTTAACTCCTTATCTAGCCAACCGATGGACCCTACTAGCCTCCTCTTTCCCCCTATTATCCAAATATACTAGGTTTCCCATAGGCACCCTACTTAGAGCACCAACCACAACATTATCCTTACCAAAAAAATTAATGCATACTCATACCATAATCCTTAAGGAGCTCTAACCACCTTCTTATTACCCACAATGTCCACTTATCATATTTAGCAAACAACCTCTCATCCTCCAAGACTTGCAACACTACCACCAAACAATTTTCAAGCTCTAAATAAATCAATACCTCATCACTAGAGACCACCACAAACATATCAAAGTAGGTTTTCAAGACCCTATTCATGAAACCCATAAACACAACCGATGCATAAGCCAACCAAATAACTCCATCAATATTCAAAATGCTCTCTCCTAGTCCAAAAAGGACACTTAGGGATATCATTTACCCTCATCCTCACTTGGGTACAAAACTCAAACCAAAGATAAATCTTAGAGAAGTGACTAACCCATCGTAGTTGACTAAATAGATCGACCATCCTTACCCATTATATTACAACCTTATGGGTTCTACTCTCATTAGAAACATGCTATGCAAGTAGCCCAAACTACCCAAATAACCCTAACACAACAAGCTAAGTCGTCATCCTACAAAAATACTTATAATATATATGTACATACTTTCAAAGAGGCAATAGTCATTTTCCACATCATTTCAATGAACAGTTGGGCTTAAAAGCCAAACACCATTCATAATAATTCGTACTTATGCTCAAATGCCAAAATCATAATTTTATAGTCATAATAGTCATGCATAGGAATAGCCCATTCATATACAAAATGGTGTAAGCACCCAAAATGGTTAAAGAGCCAAAATCAAAGACATATATGTGATCACAATATTGTCATAACCAGCCTTTTATCAAAATAATACCATAAAACGGAATAAGGCTTACCCATAACATAATTTTTTAAAAATAATTCATGTACATGAATGCATATGCTACGAACAATGAGGAAATGACATGGGTAATTAAGACTCCATTTAAAAATCAACATTTATAATATTAATTTCATATTTAAATCCATAATGTAACCTCTCATGCATAAATAATTCAAAAATGGAACATGCATACTTATAACTTCATAAACCTAAAGTAAATCCTCATATAATGGTTTAAATCACATTAAAATCATCAAATAAGCGCTACCCATGAATCAATAGAATTTCAGGAATCATAATATTCAGATCCCAGATTAAAATAAGTAAAATCCATGTAGGTTTTCTTGAAAATAATTTTGGGTCTCCTTGATTGGAAGGGTTCAAGGATCAACCCACATACACATAAATCCTACTAGCACCAAGGAATAAAATAAGAAATAACAACTCTCGGGCCTATCAAATCACCCTACTCAAAATGTCAGTCATAACATGGCCTTACTTAGGGTTAACTAATTCATAGGAGCAACAATAAAAGAGAACCTACACAATCTCCGGTAATAGCCCACTAAACCCAAGAGGCTCCTAATACCCAAGTCAAGGTCTAGGCTAACACCTAATCACCTTTATCTTACTAGGGTCCACCTTAATACCCTCACTCGGCACCACATAACCTAGGAAGGCAACCTCTTACCACCAAATTCCCATCTCTTCTACTTAGCACTCAACCTTCTTCCTTAAACTTGTAGTACTACTCTCAATTGATTCACATGCACTACATCATTACAGAACGAACCATATTATCATCACCAAAACCACCATAAACCTATTAAAGTGGGGACTAAAGGTCTTACTCATGAGACTTATAGGCATACCCGATGTACTAGTCAAACCAAAGGACACTACCTCAAAATTCAAAATATCAGAAAGGATATTCAAAGCCTCATCTACCACCAACAACAATTTAATAGACAAAAAAACTTAGGTTCAACACCTCCATTTCTCACAAGATAATAAATTTAACCCCTTGGAACCCAACTGTTAATACAAGAAATGCACCCACCTCCCTTGCTACCATTTAACAACCTTCCACTCAAAGACGGGCTTATCAAGGAATCAGGAGCTATCTCTATGGGTCCTACCATCGACGAATACACAACATGCATGCAATCATTTCATTCCTATAATGACATCCAAATCCATCATGCCAACTCCAACAAACCACAAAGCAAGACCTAATGCAATACAAACCCAGATCAACACCTATAAACCTTCTAAAAACAATACACCCAACAAAATAATAGACACCAAAGATCCACAAAACACCTTGGGCACACAAGAAGCCTGTCACGCCCAAAGTCCCGTTAGGATGGACTGGCACCCATTGCCGATAAGGCTCGGGAGAACCAACCTTTACCCATGCGCTTTCTATATATATTATAAGGGATTTCTACATTTGACATGCCTTTAAGAAAATAAACAGTGATAACAAGCTAAAAGAAAATGCATATGGCTAGACCATTGGGGCCATGGTGTTTAAAGTATGAGACATGACCACATTTTCATTTATATAGTCTACAAAGCCTCTAAATAAGGAAAAGTATCTGATAAGGGTCGGGACAGGCCCCGCCTTGACTAACTATACAATACAAAAACATAAGCTTGAGACACACAAAGCTTTGAAGCAACTTGGAGCTTGATAACAGCAGCTGGATATCCTGTACTCCTACTGGGGAGATCTAGTAGCACCTGTACCTGCAGCATGAAATGCAGGTCCCCCATAAGGGACGTCAGTACAAGATAATGTACTGAATATGTAAGGCAGGAAATACTATATATGAAGTAAGAACTCAACTGAAACTATTCCCTGGTGTAAGGTAAGAGACTACCCTTAGTTATACTGTGGGATTATGTACTTTATGTTTTTTTTATTACTTTACCTTTACTGTATAATCTGTGCACAGCAAGTGATACAAATGACCAGCTGATCAATGGTAAATCTATATTAGGATTGGCCCTGGCTAGGCTTTTCCTTTCACCACTTGGGTTACCCCCCGTGATAGGGTCGACCATGGCTAGGTGATTATTCCACCCCTCGGGTTACCATCCATCAACAAGCAATATACTTTACCTTTAAATTACCTTTGAGATGATTCTTTTGGTGGTCACAATAATGGAGCTGTGGCACTATAGATGTAGCATGTGACATGTAGATAATCATACAAGACAATATGGCAATGAAAAGAGTACGTTACACAAATAATGAAATGCGTATGAGATGAAACAACTCGTAAACTTTATTTAGCAATAAGAACCCATGTAACTTGGTATCCACGTATGTATGTAGATTTGAAGGTGACTATGTATGGGAGCATATGAACATATGAAAGAGTGGAGACACGGTTATAGTTGTGTTGGAGTTGGTAAGAGCTTTTATGTGCCAAGGAGGGATCTATGTTTCATGCCAAATAATATGAACTCGAGTAGCCTTACATACCTCGTTGTACGACCTCGCTATTACCTCAAGATAACCTTCCTTTCCTCCAAATATTTATCTACAATATAGTAGGTGATAAAACTAGCATTAGCAGCAAATAGATACATCTTGGCAGCCCAATCTCATAAAAAAATAACATACGAGTAGCAAGCGGATAATTATAAACCCAAGCGTATTCTTTCAACCATTCTGCCCCTAATCATATTTTTCAATACACATTCACATATACATATATGTCGAGTCTATTATAGTGCCATAATAGTCCTACAATAGCCCACAAGGTACAACACATAACAATTCTACACAACATACAAATGGACGACATAATGTTACATCCCTTCGCTACATTTTGACGTTGACAATTCCAAACTTGTTCCAACTTTAACTAAACAGTGCCCACCATATATACACATAAAACCAATCCTAAAATATTTCAAAAATAGTCATCAAAATAGGTAGAGGATGTGAGACCATAGTTCTCAATCAATCAGCCCACAAGTTCCTATTACGAGCACAATTACGATATCACACAAGAACTCACTTTCGCGGAATGTAAAAATGGTGCAGCAGCCTTTATACATCATTATAGAAATAATACTCATTAGGAACAGTATCCTCCCTTCATAACCATCCAATTAAAAAGAGAAAATCTTCCAAATAAACAAGAAAAATATATAACAACTTTTGGAACACATGTTGTCCAACAATTTCAGCAAGCATAACTAGCTTATATTTCTTGTTTGTCATGGGATAAGTATAACAAATACATGGAAATTTCCACTTATCTTAGCCTTCAAGATTCAGGTTTCCTTTAATAACCCTAGAGGGTTGTATTGGCTGCCTTGTGAAGTGAAGTAAAGAAAAAACAAGACTCTTTAGGAAAGCTGAAAAATTATTTCAAGTGAAATGACTTAAGAAGCAATTTTTTAGCCCTTTTAAAGGATCTCTTTGGCCGAATTTCTCTTACACTTTTGACCACATATTAGTACATGTTAAGAAGCTGGTAATGCAGTAGCTTGACCCTCACACTTAGACCTAAATGGGTCTCAATGTTGATAGGCCTTGACTGCCCATTGTTCCTAATTCCTCTTCATTTAGTAGGGCTCAACTAGTCAAGTGGATTGTGATGTACTTGGGCCCTTTTGATATCCTTATTGGGCTAAAAATTATAGTCCATTTATGATGCTAAAACATGGGCTAAAGTTACACCTTAACATAGACTTTATTCATAATCGGACTTGGATAAATTCGACGTCGGTCCTCGTCTCCATTTAGCTAGTAATTTAAGCTAAGCAAGTAGGTGACTCACCTGCTAGCTTCCTAAGTCCTACAAGTACCTCAATTCTCTCACTTTGTTTAGGATTGTGATCTCCTGAATTTGGCATAAAACTTATTTACACTCGACCCTCTTCAGCGTTATACATACATATCGCCCTCTAACTTGAGATTCAAGAACTTTTAAAAATGGGCGCTAATTTGACCAAACCATATCATGTTTCATTTGCATAGTACTAGTATTGTAAGATTTGGGGTGTTACAAAGCCCCACTAGCAACCAAAAGAATAGAGAAGAAATAGTGGCACGTCGGGCATAATAATACATGCACAACAAAGCCAAGAAAACTTCAACTTTCCAGTAATAGCATTGGGCATCTTGTCCCCTCCTTGAGTCACTTGTCAACTCGACCACCTTGATCTAAATGTCGGCCACCCTTACGATTCCTTCGAACATACGGATAATCCTTTAGATTGTGACCTACTTTACTACACCCATAACAAGCATTGGTACCTCTCAAGCATCGGTCATCATGGCCTTTATCACATTTTGGGCACCTAGTATAAGGAACCACACCACCTCTATCTCTCCCCTTGGAGTGTTGGAACTTACCCACATTACGGGACCTCTTGGCTTCACTACCTCACCTCTCACCATTAGAAGTATCAGCAGAACCCACTTGATGACCGAGGTGAGTTGCCAATTTTGCCGCCGCTTTGTCCACCTCCCATAGAGCATCACAAATCTCTGCATTCATCATAGCACCGTCCTGAGTAGCTTGAGACATATCTTATAATGTAATGGTTAGGGGTTAGAAATAATCCCTAGGGGACCTAACTCTATCGCACAAAATGGATCATGAAGAAATTATTTCTTAAAACGTCTCATAGCCTCCTACTCATAGTTGTGATGCACAAAACAACCATGAATAAGACTTTAATTGACTAGGTGTGTTGGACTCCGAGGATCTAATAGCCTAGTGATCTGATACCATCTTTGTCATGACCCAAGCCTAGGGCCTAGACGTGATCAGCGAATGGCGAACCCGAAGGAACACCAAACAAGCCTTGTAGCATATAATTACACATCCTTGGTTGCGGAAGCAATGTAAAATAACATATGAACATAAGCAAGGGGAAATGGGACTAAGGTAAAGCTTACATAACAACAACATCAAGAGACAAAAGAGTCAAGACTCATATCATAGATATATAGCATGTCCAACAACACCTCTACTACATAGATAAGAGCGAGGGCCAAGACAAAGCAATCAGGCTCACCATCATAGTCAAAATAGAACATAAAAAAGAATATCTCAGTACATAATAGGAGAAACATAGACTAGGGTCCCCGCAGTGGAGGATTCACCAACTAGCTTGAATAGCATAGACTAGCCATGTGGAGGAGGAGAATGATCAACTTGGGCTCCGGTTCCTACATGGTGATATCATGTAAGAAAGAGTATGCGTTAGTACGTCTGAATGTACTAAGTATGTAGGATGTAATACAACAAGAGATAGGCATCATAATCGAAGTGCATAACAATAGGCAATAGAGATAATATAACAATATGGCATGTATGATCAATGCTAAAGTAAAACATGCTTAAATAACTTATGCTCATATAGGATATCATATATGTAGAATAGACCAAGCTAGATTTTCAAAGTATAAACCCCTTGGTCGGTTGATGATGATCTCACCCCATCACCCTAGTGGTGTGGTACAAACCCCTCACATGGTTGATGATAATCACACCTTATCACCCTGGTGGCGAAGTACAAACCCCTCACATGGTTTGATGAGTACA
>JAOTQR010035593.1:0-15785 GCA_025774065.1 Solanum ossicruentum | reverse complement strand
AATTGAAAATTGTGGGGGGGAAAGGGGGGGGGGGGGGGGGGGGGGGGGTGGGGGGGGGGGGGGGGGGGGGAGCAGGTGCGTGATTGCGTATGGAAGTAGAAAAATTAAAAAAAAATTCTAACGAAAAAATATTTTTTTTTCAAAAATAATTATTTGGGAGTAGGCTTGGGGTGATAGGGATTGAACATTAATTATCTAGCTTTGATTTAAAGTAGTACGAAAGTAGTTCTACTATTAAGATGTTTAATATTAATAATCAATATTCAGTGTTGTAGTTGTAGAACAGAATGACGTTCGCGGGCCCGACTTGGATGTTCAACATCGTAACCGGGGAAAGAAATCCTCCGGAACCACAAGAATCCTTAGTTAGAATGGGATTCCAACTCAGCACCTATTTTTTGGCAATAAAGTGGGTTGAAATCATTTTTATCCAAACCATATTTGGCGAAATTCATATTTACCTATATTTTATTTGGATGGATTGTGATCCAATCAATTTTGGCTCAATCCATCCAAATCCAATCCACTCCACCCATTTGCCACCTCTAAACCACATTCAACAACTAGGTATTTCACTTTTGTTGAAAGTAAAAAATGAAAGATTATCTCATTGTCTAGTGCAAAAGCAGACTACAGATCAATGATTAAAGATATGCAAGATTTATTATGGTTGAAACGGGTTATAATAAGGGGACTTTAGTTTTCATCTGCTGAATCTGTAAAGTTATTTTCAGACAATCAGTTCACTACTAAAATTACAGAAAATCCAGTTCAACTTGATCGTGCTAAATATATGAAGATTGATCCCAATTTCAAATTGAAGAAGTTTTGGGATAAGTCAATTGATGTTCCATGTGAAAATACCTTAGAGTAGCTGACTGATATTCTAACCAAAGTTATATCTAGACAAGTGTGTAATAACTTAGTTATTCAGACAAACATACATGATATCTATACTCCATGTTAAGGAGGAGTGTTAATAAAAATTTTGAGAAATATTAATTATCTTTTCTTTAATGAGTAAATTTCTTCTTATTGTAAATCAATTAGAATATCTTATGGGATTGTAATAACATATTGTTTGGGATTGTAAATATCTTTTCGTATCTTTTTAATCCCATATATTAGTTATAGTTGATGCATAATGAAAGTATCTCTTTCACCAATTTTAAATTTTTTCACAAGAAATATTTTCTTGAAAAATAGCTTTTGGTGTATATGTACTAAATAAAAGAAAAGCATCAGCAAACACTATGATGTTGGAGGTTTGTGGGGAGTGGAGGAGAGGTGTGATGGTGGTAGGTGTGAGAATAGAGTATATTGGAGGATGGAAAAAATATAATGTGTGATGTGTATGTTATTCATAAAATTTATTTTTTCACTCCTAAAATGTCACAATTTAAACTCAAGTGTGATGACACTTATATTAACCTATCAAGACAAGTCATCCTATATAAAGTAACGAGAAAATAATTATAGTGGAAAGAAAGTAAAATTAAATAGAAATAAGAACTCAAATAATGTAATAACCCAAAAATTGAAAAGTCGAAATAGATTAAAAAGTGCGAAAAAACTTCGGGTCCAAGGTCTAAGAGGCCAACTATGGCCCGTAGATAGAACCATGGGTCGTAGACAGAGAGTTATAGATAGCATCTGGATGTTAATTTTTTTTAAAAAAATTAAATATTTTACAAATTGGGATAACAATCCATAAAAGGAACTACGACTTGTGAAAGATGATTGTACAAAGGGGGTCAGGATTTCGAAAAAATTATAAGTCTCGATACTTTTTTTGCGAATTAATAAGATGATCTATAGTTGGATCTACGAGCTGTAGGCCAGGTTCGTAGATTGGACTCTGGGAGTATGAAAATTTGGTTAAGTGTTGAGATATTCTACAAAGGGATTGTACGGGCTGTGCAACGAAATATGGTATGAGGTTTTGATTTGTAGTTTAAGATTCAAATTTATATGATTGTAGGATTTTTTCTATGAACATGCAGGATAATTCCGTAGCATGATTTACAAGTCGTAGATGAGGCCTATGGTTTGAGATCCTGAATTTAGAAAATTGAGTCGATTTCTACGAACCGGTTCTACAGATCGTGAAGGGGTGAACGGTCCATAGATGAGGATCATAGAACCTGTCTGATGGATCTTAATAAGAGATATTTTGCATAATTTTTATCTTCCTAACCTTTAAACTATGTCATTTTTGCCCTATAAATATCCATAGCCATTTTTACACTCTCAATCCATCCCATTCTCAAATCATTCACCTAAAACTCACAATTCTTTTCAAGTTTGTTCCTCTCGAAGGTTCCATTGAAGATCAAAGCTAGAGTTCTTTAAGTCCACCATTAATTTCTTAAATTTCTTTTAGGAATTCACTCAAGGTACGTTACATACATATATGGACTCCTTTCATCTATGAAACTCAAAAAATTCTCCGTTACATACATATATGGACTCCTTTCATCTATGAAACTCAAAAAATTCTCCATTTTTTTGGATCAATTTCAAGTATTAAATTTTATGGGTTTTGGTTATTCTCTAAATCGAATGAATTATGATTTATTGCATGATTATTAACCTAATTTTGCATGAATTATCATTGATTGTAGGATTTCAAGAGCTTTCTTTCAAATTCTCTACATGTTATCCATGGTTCATGAAATTCAATATGAGTTCTCTCAATTATGATTCAATTAAAGTTATTCTAAATGATTGTGCATGATTTCATTCAAGTTGCATGATTTCAAGTCAATCATATGTGAACCCATGTTTTCATCCTAGTTTTCACTACAAATTATGATCATGAATTTATTACAAGACTCACAACCAAGTTTCATGACAAGTATGAATGAAATCTTTTATGATGCTATGCAAGATAAGTATTTATGATCGTGAGTTTTCTCACCTAAGCATGACATTATAATGATGGATTACACTCACATACAATCACGATGAAATAAGCTATTGCATGAACAAGTTCTATGAAATAGGATTGATAGTTGTTCAATTGCCTTTCCACGTGACAATCTTTTGAATTACTCCATATGTCCCATTTTATGCGACACTATTTGCTTTTTAGTCCATCCAAAAAAAGAATGTCACCTTAATCTAATTGGAAATAATTTAATTTTAAAATTTTTCTTTTATCCTTAACGAAATGATTCCCTACCGCACAAATATCTAAGAATTGTTTTAAATCACAAGTTTTAAAGGTCTTTCTTTTTTTTTTTTTCTTAAACATCATATCAAGTAGGGATGACAATGGGATGGATGCGGGACGGGTTGAGCTCAACCCACAAATTTTTAATACCGCCCCGCCCCGCATATACCCGCCCCGCATAAACCCGCCTCGCTTAAATTTAAAATTCTTTCATTTTTTAACTGAATTTAATTTTTTTCGCTAATTAACATCTCAACAACTAATTAACTATTTTTAGTTGACATTTTAACAATTGTTTCTTAATTGTTACTTAAAAGTTTCTAATTAACATTTTGACAACTAACAACTTACCGGACATGTCTAGTTTAAATTTTAGAAAAAATAAAATTAAAGTCAATGTTTAATATAAAAAGTTTATATCTTTAACTTTTACTAATTAGAAAAATTTTATCTCTTCGAATTCGTTTTTGGCTTTTTAAACACGCAATCGGTCCCGTCCCGCATTAGTTTAAAAAATAACTACTTCAACCTGCCCCGCATCCACCTCACCTTGCATAGCTTTAAACCCGTCCCGCCACGCATAGCTCTGAAACCGCCCCATACCTGCCCTGCCCTATTGCCATCCCTAATGTCAAGTTAAAGGGTGCCACCTAAAATGATACAGATGGAGTATGGTATATGACAAGTATTTCATGGGATTTTGACTTAGCACCAAGTAGATTTTGACGTGGGACTCAATCCTAGGATCCTTAATAGCAATCTCTAGTCCCTTAAACACGTGCCACTATAGGATTCTTGCCTTTATGACCTAGCTAGTGGATCAACATATAGCACATGTTTATGACACCTGTTTCGCCAGGTAAAGTCTACCATAACAAGCAGCCTTTTCTTTTTTTGATGTATGGAAGAACACCAAGATTCCACGTAAAAATTTGCATGATCTTTTTGTTAGTTATGGTTGCTATCACATATATGATATGACTATTTATGACTCATGCTTTTTAATGCTCTTCTTAACAAGCTCTATTATGCATTGTCCATATCTAAGATTTTGGTACTTATACTTTATATATATTTCATATCATGCTTTATTTTGGTCAATTGCATATCATAATTCATGACGTATTGCATTGTTTATAAAATTAGTACATTCAAATTACAAATGCATATTTTCTTTGCCTACATTGTATCATTATGTAGGGGTTGACGATCATGCTCCTATCCCACATGGCTAGTTGATTTTCTTCAAGCTTGAAGTGGGTGAGTCCTCATGATCTGAGGACATGTTATGCTTCTAAAAAATTTCTTGTCTACTTGATTTGTTTCATTTTATATATCAATTGATCTATATCCTAACCTATTAACTCATGTATGTTTTAAAAGATTTTGGACAAAATGTATTAAGGCGTCTATGTTTTCTTTTATCTCTTTTTCTATTCTATGATTATATTGTTAGATTTTCTTTTGTGTTAGTTCTACATTTTTGTTTTATGCTTACCTTATGTATGATTGATATGCTAAGCAAATTTGTTCGAATTTTCTTTGAGAATCCTAATCGCCATATCACTTCTAGGATCTAGCTTGGATTGTGACAAACTTAATATCATAGCACAAGGTTAGGGTCTCCTCGGATGTCTGAAAGGCGCATCAAGTATAGTTATATTCATGGTTGTGAAGCACACTACATCTATAAGTAGGAGATTATGAAATGTTTAGAAAAAAATTTCTTTCTTTCATGATCTATGTCATATGATAATGTGTACCCTAAGGGTTTCTCCTCTAACAATTGTTCTTTCTTATTTTTAGACAATGCCTGTAAGAAGATTTCCAATATATAGAGAGGGGTTAATTCTAATGAGGGAAAATTCCTTCAAGCCCATAATGACGCATCGATCGAGAAAGTGAAAAATGTTGAGTTTTGAGCTGCTATCTTTATGCTTGCTTAATCCATGACTACCTAAGTGAATCAAGGGGTGATGCTCATCTTAATGTTGGTACAACAATGACAAGAGTGAAAGATTTCATATAGATGAACCCATCCAAATTTGATGGGTCTAAGGTGAATGAAGATCCATATAAGTTTATTAGTGAGATTTACAAGACCATGGCTATTATGGAGGTATTTTCTAAGAAGAATGCAAAACTAATATCCTATCAACTAAAGGGAGTTTCTCAAGTATGAGTAAACCAATGAAATGTGGAGAGAGTTTATGCGGCGCCTATGAATTAGAAGACATTTAAGGTGGGTTTTTTGATCGCTTCTTTCCACATGAGTTGAGAGAGGTGAAGATGATGAAATTTACTAACTTGAAGCAAAGGAATCTGAGTGTGAGGGAGTACATCTCCACTTTTATAAAGTTGTCCAAATATGCTCCAATATTGATGATCGATTCTCAAGCCCGTACGAGCAAGTTTGTTTTGAAAGTGTTAGACTTACTTGTCAAGGAATACAAAATTACCATGCTTATCAAAATGATGGGCATTTCTTGGTTGATGACATATGTCAAACAAATTGAAGAATAAAATTTTAAAGAGAGAAGTTCTAGGGAGTCGGAGTTCTAGGGAGTCCAAGAGGGATCAGGTAGATAATGGCGGCTTCTCATACCAAAGGTTTGGTGGTGGTAATGATCATGCTCAACAAGGTCAAAGGTCCTCCAATTAAGATTCATCTCATGCTTAACAAAGATAGGGTATCAAACCCTAAACCCCAAGAAGGTGGTGCTAGTGGATCTTCTTCTCCACTTGTCAAAAGTATGATAGGAGTCATGGGACAAATGCATAGTGAGTACCAATGCTTATTATGAATGTACAAATATGGGGCATAAGATAGTTGATTATCCGAATATTTCAAACAAAGATAGGGATGATTTTCCATAGGGTCATATTACTCCTTTGGGCCAGCAAGTGCAATAGGGTGCTCTTTCTATCTTGGATAGTGATACCACTGAAATAAATTTTATGCTTTTTAGATTTGATGGAACTATGAGAATTCGTTGGATGTGATTATAGGTATGTTGTAGGTCTTTTAGTTTGATGACCTTGTATTGTAGGACCTTGGTGATAATCTTTTTTTGTATCCCTTTATGTGGCTATGAAGTTTGATATATGTCTTGAGAATTTCCTAGAGTCTCTTTTAGTATATGCCCCTGTTGGTGAGTTATGACAATTATGAATGAATCCTTTTATGGTGCTATGCATGACAAGTATGTATAAATGTAATTTTTCTCATACAAGCATGACATTGTAATGATGAAAGGTGTATACTCATATTACAATCAAGATGAAATAAGCTATTTTATGAACAAGTTTTCTGAAATAGGATTGTAGTTATTCAATTTCCATATGAAAAGCTTATGAATTATGATATATGAAAAGTATTACGTGAGATTTTGACTTATCATCGAGTGGACTTTGAGGTGAAAAAATAACCCAAGGGTTCCTATTAACAATCTCTAATTCCATATCTACGTGTCACCATAAGATTATTGCCTTTATAGCCTAGCTAGTGGATCTACGTATCACACATATTTATGACACTCGCTTGGGTTGGGGGATGGGGGAGGGGGGGTATTACCTTGGCAAATAGATTCCACCTTTTTTGTTGTATAAAAAATATGAAGATTTCATGTAATAGGTTGTATGATCTTATAGTCGATTACGATAGTTATCCCATACATGACATGACTATTTATGACTCTTGCTTTTTATGCTCTCTTTTACAAGCTCTATTATGCATTGGCCATATATAAGATTTATTTATTTATGCTTTACATATATTTCATATCATGCTTTACTTTGGTCAATTGCATATCATGATTCGTGACATGTTGCATTGTTCTCATAGTATATTCAAAGTACTAATGTATACTTTCCTTTTCAACATTGTATCATAATGTAGAGTTGATGATCATGCTCTTACCTCACGTGGCTAATTGATTTTCCACATGCTTGAACTTGGTAACTCCTCATGATCTGAGAACGTGTTACGGTTCTACATGATTTCTTTTCTACTTGGTTTATTCCATTTTAGATATCGAGTTAGCTAGGGGTTGTCCTAGTAACTCATCTATACTTTAAAGTCTTTTTGACAAAATGCGTAAGAGTCTATGTTGTCTTATGCCCTTTTTGCTATTCTATGATTATTTTGTTAGATTTTTTGGTGTTACATCCACGTTCTTATTCTATACTTATATTATGTATACTTAATTAATATCCTATGGGCTTGATTAGAGTTGCTTCAAGAATCCTAATCATCGTGTCATGTCTAATGTCTAGCTTGGATCATGACAAATAAGCTAGATAACGATCATAATATGCACAACTACAAAATCTTTCTAATGATCCGGTCTCACATGTACAAGTCTCTATACATATATAGAAACAAAAAAAATACAAGTATCAAATGTTCTTGTTCTTAAGCTTAAAAACATAATAAGGATCGCAAAGATTCACTGAGGGAATGAACAACTACCTCTCAAGACTCCTACAAGTGCTTGAATTGGGAATAAAAAGGAGGATAGTCGGATGATCTGAGCTTGTAGACTACACAAGTGTAAAAGCAAGGAGTGAGTATCAAACAACAAGATACTTACTAAATAAAAACTCACAAAGTAGAAATGAAAAATGGAAATAATATACCACATCAACCGAATATACAGAACTACAACATGCAATTAAATCAGCACAACATAGATAATTCATAATTTAAGAAGCATATTTACTTCACCGACACAACTAATCACTACTAGTTAAAGTCATCCAATTCAATAGACTGAGGAAGTAGATATTCACAACCACAATAAGCAAGTAGATTTCATATTAATGAAAATGCAATGTTAAATAACATAGCATATCTATGCTATGGTACGCATTCACTGATAATCTCAGGCATATTCATGAAGGACAAATATGGTCCATGTATCTGTTAGAATTATTTTCATTTGAAATAATTTGTGTCTAGCTAGAACCATTTCCATTTGACTTTTATAGTATCTCACTGAAACCATTTTTCTTTGGTATAACTTGTATCTAGCTAGAACTATTTTTATTCGTGTTTAAATTAATGTGGATCTTAATCAATTTTCAGAACCAATAAAAATAAACACATAAACACATATGTGTGTGATAAAGCCCACAATTAAAAGTTGCTCAAGTCAACAATCATGAAAATCCTCTCATTGTAGAATCACCATCATCAATCAAGTTTTCCAATTCAAAAATCACATTGATACATATAATCACGTTGCTATTTTATTACACTCTTATTTTTATTAATTCACTTCATTGAAGAATTCATTCCATTGACAACTCACATTACTCCCCCAACATAAAAAAGAAATATAAGGTTCAACATCCTTAACTAAAGTTTAGAAATTCACTTGTCTCAAATCAATCATGCAATCACCCAACACTTGAGCCTTTTCTTTATTCAACAAAATCTATTCAAATATAGAATCTCAATAAGAATACAAGAACTATGACACATAATTCATGAAGTTTGAAGATTGAATTCGAAATAATTCAAAATTTTATTTTCGATAAAGTAGAGGTAAATTTGAAAATAATACATAATTACGTTACCCAAAATATTTTAGAAATCACCAATAAAAATTATTTAGAAAATAGAGTTGAAATTAATCCATAATCCTCAATTCGTCAAAAATTTATGTTCATGGGAGAATTTTCAAAGTTTAAAGTTTAAAAAAAATTAGAAATTAGATGTTGAAATCATGAAATACTTAATGAAAATCTAAGATTCGAAGTTAAAGTCACTCACCCAATAAATTAATCTTGAAATACCACTTTAAAATTTTCATACTAGAGTTTTCAAAACTTAAAATAAAAAATGGAGAAGAAACCCTAAATCAGTCCCTAAAAGACCCCTTTAATGCCGTTTAAGTTGCTCGAGGATCATTTTTGCAACACCACCAAATAAGTAGGTGTTGCTTAAGCAATCAAGATGTCACTTTAGCGGCTACTGCTTTTGCGAGCACATGATGACTTAAGCAGACCCTGCCTAAATGGAGGGTATCGCTTTAGCCATGATTATCTGCTTTAGTGGTGATCGCTTAAGTGACCAAGACACTGCTTAAGCGGGACCTGCAACCCAGGTACCAGCAAAATAGTCCAATCAAGACATAAGCTCAGAATTGACTTTAAAAAATTTATTTGAAACCTCATACACATAAATCATACATACTATCCTACTAAAGTCGATGTTGTAGAGTCAATAGAATTGTCACAATTAAAATCAAGATATCCTTGATCCAAGACTCGTAATTCTAGTTGGTACTAAAATTATTTTTGAACAACTATAGTCTTTTGAAAATTCAAAACTTCAAAATCTCTCAATTTTCAACAAAATTTTAAAATTAAGTCCATAAATTGATCAAACATGACTCAAAACAACTATCGGGAGGGATAAAATGATATTTTATAAAAAAAATGAAGAATAACCTTCAAAATCATTACATAAAAAAGAGTTTTTTCTATTTTTTTTAAAAACAATATTTATCTAGGAAAAATAATAAAAAAGAATAGTTGCAAATCAAAGATTTTATATAATAGGTTTCCACATACTTCAATACATATGTACACCACATGTTCCACTTATACACACAAGTGTGGATTATCAATAACTAGCAAGCTAAATCCTCAACTATTCAATACACTAGCTATAGGAGCCGCTGTCAGTGCGGGTCCAATGAATATTTAATTGTCTCAATTTATGTGATATTGATAGATTTTTCAATATTTTTTAAAATTCTAAATTGTTAATTATTGCATTTGTATCTGTTTTGTCCTAATTCTAATAGTTACGTGACTTAAAATAATGAGAGAAGTACTAAAAACACCCTCGAATTTTCCACAAATTAGTAGTTTCATCCATAAACTATTGATATGCTTAAAGACATCCCCAACTTGGCGAACTAAGCTTAAATATACCATTCCTATTTCACACACAAAAGTATGTTATTCACCCGCTACACATGGCTTAAAAATACTCCTTAACTTGACAAAGTAAGCTTATATATATAATAGGAAGGAGTGTATTTAAGCTTAGTTCGCCAAGTTGAGGAGTGTATTTAAGCATAATTCACCAAGTTGAGGGGTGTTATTAAGCCATGTGTAGCACATGAATGACACATTTTTGTGTATGAGACAGGAGGGGTGTATTTAAGCTTAGTTGCCAAGTTGAGGGGTGTCTTTAACCATATTAATAGTTTAGGGATAAAACTAATAATTCGTGCAAAGTTTGAGGGTATTTTTGGTACTTCTCTCTAAAATAATTGATAGGTTGATATAGTAAAATGAAAATTAAAGTAGCTGGAAAAATGATTTATTAGGGGTAATATTATAAAATTGCCGTTGAAGCAACCGAAAAAATAATTAATAGAAATAATATGGTAAAATCAAGCAGTTGAAGCAGACACTCCAATCAATAACTGTCTTAAAAAGATTAAATTTACAATCTCACAAAAATAATTTTATGGGCCTCATATAATAAAGGAGAAAAGCAGCAGCTCAAACAGACATGTCGTCTCACAACTGCCAATTTCTTCGCATTTATTAGATAGTTTTACCTAACTAGTTACATATTAGGTAAAGCACACTTTCTCTTACCATCAAAGTCTTGATGGACGTAGTTATTTGTATCTGTACTAATCACAAGAGCGCATGATATCACGAGGCCAACACATGCTTTTTTTTTTATCTTGATTTATGTGACAGTGATAGATTTTTTATACATATATTTTAAAATTTTAAGTTGTTAATTATTGTGACTTATAGCACATTGCACGAGCCTAACACATGTTAGTTTTTGGTCTCAATTTATATACACTGATAGATTATTGAAAAAAGTACACAAAATACACCTAATGTGAAATCTTTATCTTTAATAGACCCAATCCAAACTATTTACCCTTAATGGACCCATGTCCCAAACTATTTACCTTCTTATCTACTTTTCCCTTTTATTTTGCCCTAACATCGTGCTGACATCATGCTGATGTCAATATGAATACTATGAAATAATCCTCTATGACACTCCAATGATACACACACACCCTTATACTGGTATCATATGGAATGAACTCAATCCTCTATGATACTGTAACACCTGATAAAATTACCAAACTACCCCAGAGAAGAGATGTGCGCATAATGCGTCTTCCCATGCTTCGATGCCAAATCCGAGGCCGGATATATGCGATCATCATGAAAAATTGAGTGGGAAAGTGCCTTGGTTGATTTTTAGAGCAACAAGATCAAAAGATAATTTTTTGATGCGAAAATGATTTCCAGAATAAGTGCACGACAGGTGTATGATGTGCACCTGATGTGGACTTACACTTAGTTTTGGTCCCAATATTTTCTACAGGATTAGAAACTCAATCGAACAATTTTCGACGGAAATCCCGAAAAATTGCACAGGTCTGCGTCACGGATCCTATGTACCTAAGGCGAACTTTTTTTTTTCAATTTCGTGAGTGGCATTTCAGACCTTTCCCAATCCCTCATAAACTTAAAATACGATCTAAATGGGGTTATTTTGAGCATGAGAAGGGTTTTAATCTCCATTCTAAGTCCTTTCCTAAGTTATTGAAAAAGACAAGGGCTAAAGAGAAGAGAAGAGGAGCATAAATTCAAGGAGTTGGAGGAGAGTTCTTCGAGTATTGATTGTCAAAAGCTTTACAACAAGTATGTAAGGCTAAACTAAAGCATGCAATTGTTCTTCCATGTGCCCCCATTGATGGTAATAGAGGAGATGAAAGTCCATGAGTCCATATACATGTTTCTTAATACTTTCTTGAAAATTATATATTACATGTTGTTTCATGGGTTGATGATCATCATAAAATTGTTTTACTGATTTAATGTTTTCATATGAGTTATTTTCACAAGCGCTACATGTTATTTCATAAAAGATGCATGAATGAACCTAGAGATGGAGTCTAAAGCCTTGATTTGAGTATGTTGATTGTAATCTTGATGTGAGTATGAGGTTGAGTTAATTGAGCTTGATGGTCCCATGATTATTCATAATTGAGTTCTAAAGCTTTGTCCAATTGACTTCTTCTTCATGATGATCTGAGTCCTTGTGTTCCTAAATGAGCACTAAGTTGATGAGTTGATTAATATTTTAGGCTGAAAGGCCCTATTGAGTTGAGTTAATGAGATGGTGATAGTCTCCATCAGAATAATTGATTTGATGAGTGCCTCCACGAGACTAATTGAGATGATTGATTGAGATGGGGAGGAGTCTTATGAGCATTGAGTCTTAGGAGGAGTATCGAGCATCGAAATAAGTAAGAATAAATTCAACTCGCACTCATTAACTACATTGCCAAGTATAGGTGAGGATCAGAACCATTATATTGAGGTTGCCTCTTGAGTTAAAGTCCTTAAAAACAATGGAGGATTTGTTGAGGCTGGATCCCTAGTGGATTCAATTCAGTCTTTACTTGGCATGTATGGAATGATTGAGTATATTATGAGTTGATGTTATTTCTATATATCTACCTTTATCTGTTTCATTCAACCATTTTACATACTCGTACATTTCACGTACTGACGTTCCCTTTGGACTGCATCATTTTATGATGCAGAGGCAGGTACTAGAGATCGTCAACAGGCACATCGTTGAGGATCCGACCATTTAACTGAGTTGTTGAGCCTTCTTTACTTCGGAGGATCATTGCCTTATTTTCATCTAGGTTATTAGAGTTAGACTTGAGTTAGCTTTACTTTTGATTTGAGGTAGACATGGGTCAATCATTGGCACCATTTGATAGTGATAGAGGCTTCATAGAATAGAGTTAAGTTATTAATGCTGAGATTTTGTTGAGCCAGGTTCTTCTGTACTAACCTGCTTTATTTATATTATTTTGAGACTTAGACTGCCTATTTAGCTTCTTTAGTCTTCCACTGATTGATAGAGTTTATTGAATGAACGAATGTGATGAAGCCAAGTGGTTTACTTGGGGACTAGCTATAGTTTATGAGTGCCGACCACGTCTCTGGTACCTTCCCGAGGCATGACAAATTTGGTATCAGAGCACAAAGTTCAAGTGTCCTAGGGAATCTATAAAGTTGTCTAATAGAGTTTTGTTTATGCGTGTGTTGTGGATCACACTTCATAAGCAAGAGGCTATTGGAAATTAGTAATGGTTACACTTCTTTCATGATCTGATTCATGCGATAGAGTTAAAACTCTATGAAAAATTTCTTGTAATTCATGTTCTAAGCATCGCAGAGTTGTGATCATACTGCCTAGAAGAGTCGAAGAGGTAGAGGGCATCCCACCAGGTAGAATGTTAACCTACCCGAGCCCAAGGACATGAGGAGCCCATAGATCCAGCAGTCCCTATTGAGAAGCCCCCTCAAGTTGAGGTTTCTAATGCTGAACTTCGCCAGGCTATCCAAACTCTAACCCAGGCCATCATAGCACCTGCTGCGAGGCAAGGAGCAGGTAGACAGGATGCACAAGACATATCTAGAGTCTGAGAATTCTTGAGGATGAATCCGTCTGAGTTCACAGAGTCTGCATCTAATGAGGTCCTAAGAACTATGTAGAGGAGCTTCAAAAGGTGTTCCAAGTTATGCATATGGTTGATGCTTGTAGAGTTGAATTGGCTGCCTACCAGCTCAAGGGTGTGGAAGGCTTTGGTTTGACCAATGGAAGAAGGGTAGGGGAGATGAAGCCCTATTCCTGACTTGGATAGTGTTCGAGGAAACATTCTTGGGGCGTTTCTTTCCAAGAGAACGAAGGGAGGACAAGGTACAAGAGTTCTTGAATATGAAATAGGGCCTTATGACTGTGCAAGAGTATGGGCTTAAGTTCGCTCAATTATCTCGCTATGCTTTGGATAGGGTTACTGACATGAGGGAGAGAATGGGGATATATATTTATGGGCTAAATAAAGGGCCAAAGAAAGATGGAAGGGGAGCTATGCTTGTGAGCGACATGGGCATTGGGAGGTTGATGAATTATTTGCAACAAGTTGATGAGGAGAGACAACATGACAGAGAGGAGTTCAGAAATAAGAGGGCCAAGACATCTAGCCATGAGTTTGGAAACAGAGGGAATGGTAACAAATTCTAATCAGGGCCAGCACCATCATCTTCTAGTGCACCTACATCCAGAAATAGAAATGATTAGAATTCTTAGAACTTTGGAGCCCAAGGATCTCAGTCACGGGCTAGTATGGGTCAAGGTTCACAAGGTTAAGCCGCCATATGGTAAGTGTGGCAGATTACACTTGGGTTGATGTTGTGAGGGGAGTGATGCATGTTTCAAGTGTGGCCAAGTGGGTCACTTCTAGAGAGAGTGTCCAAAGTGCGCTGATTTGGCTCAATCTTCTACACCATCCCCACCAACCAAAGGAAATTAGAAAGGTACTACGTCAGGCTCAATTGGAGCTGCAAACTGTTTGTATGCCATAGGTAGTCTCCAAGATAAGGAGAACTCCCTAGATGTTGTGATGGGTATGATTCGAGTCTTTACTCTTGATTGCTATGTTTTGATGGATCCAGGGTGCCATATTGTCATTTGTAACTCCTTATGTGGCTAGTAGATTTGATAGAACTCCTAGGAGTCTTTTTAAACCCGTTGATGTTTCTACTCTAGTGGGTGAGTCTATTCGAGTTGGGAGAATCTATAGAGATCGTGTAGTGTCCATTCATCATAAGTAATACTCTAGTTGATCTGGTTGAGTTAGAGTTGCTTGATTTTGATGTGATCCTAGGCATGGATTGACTTCACGTCTTTTATACCTCTATTGATTGTAGAGCTCGAACCGTTAAGTTTCAATTCTTGAATAAATTAGTTCTAGAGTGGAAGGGTGATTCTGTTGCACCTAAGGGAAAGTTCATCTCCTACTCGAGGGCTAGATAGCTAATTTCCAAAGGTAGTATTTATTAACTCATGCAAGTTAGGTCTAATGATGTTGAGTCTCCTTCTCTTGTGTCAGTCCCGATTGTGAGCGACTTTCCTAGAGTGTTTCCTGAAGATCTGCCTGGAGTCCCTCTTGATAGGAGATTGACTTTGGGATTGATGTTCTTCTCAATACCCAGCCTATCTCAATCCCATTTTATAGGATAGCCCCCAATGAGTTGAAAGAGTTAAAGAGTAGTTGAGATTTTGAGTTCTTGGTCATATCCTTTGGGTTGACGAATTACCTGTAACCTTCTTAGACTTGATGAATAGGGTGTTTAGACAATATCTTGATATGTTTGTGATGGTGTTCATCAATGACATCTTGGTGTATTCGAGAGATGAGGAGGAGCATGCCAATCACCTCAGAGTTGTCCTCCAGACTCTTAAGGAACATGAGTTGTATGTAAAGTTCTTGAAATGTAAGTTTTGGCTCAAGTCAGTAGCCTTCCTAGGCCATGTTATTTCGGGTGATGGTATTTGAGTAGATGCCCAAAAGATTGAAGAGGTTAAGAACTAGCCTAGTCCAACCTCTCCAATTGACATAAGAATTTTCTTGGGGTTGGCAGTATAACACCCCACATTTTACATGTAGTAATGCTATGTAAATGAATCATGTTATGGTTTGGTCAAATTAGCGTCAATTCTTGAAAGTGCTTGAATCTCGTGTTA
>JAOTQR010035584.1:0-15786 GCA_025774065.1 Solanum ossicruentum | reverse complement strand
CTTCATCACCAGGATGATAGGGTGAGGTTATCACTAATTATGTGAGGGGTTTCTACCACACCACTAGGGTGATGGGGTGAGATCATCATCAACCTACCAGGGAGTTTGTACTTTGGATATCTTGCTTGGTCTGTTCTACACATATGATATCCTATATAAGCATGACTCACTTAAGTATGTTTTACTTGAACATTGATCATATATGCCATATTGTCATATTTTACGTAATGCCTATAGTTATGCATTTTGAGCACGATGCCTATATCTTGTTGCAATGCATCCTAGATACTTAGTACATTCAAATGTACTATGCATACTCTTTCCTAATTGATATCACCATGTAGGAACCAGAGCCAAAGTTTATCATCATCCTCCTCCACGTGGCTAGTTAGCACTAGTCAAACTAGTTGGTGAGTCCTCCATTCCGGGGACATTTATCTATGTTTCTCTTGTTATGTATGGAGACACTCTTCTTTATGTTCTATTTTGACTATGAGGGTGAGCGCAGTTGCTTTGTCTTGGCCCCTGCTCTTATCTAAGTAGTAAAGGTATATGTTTGACATGTCATGTATCTATGATATGAGCATTAACTCCTTGTCTCTTGATAAAGATGTTATGCAAGCTTTCCCCTTAGTACCACTGTCCCCTATTCTTACTCATTATGTTTTTTATATGCTTCCATGACCAATGATGTGTAATGATAAATTAAGAGGCTTGTTTGGGGGTCCTTCGGGTTCCCCATTCTCCATGCCACATCTAGGCTCCAGGATTGGGTTGTGACATGCTCCTCAAGTTGTTCAGCTACATTTTAAAGATCAAATTGCAAAGATTCTGGATCATAGGACTGTTAGAAACCATAAGAAGAATAGGCAAATAGAATTTATGGTTCATTAGAAAAAACTTGCGAGAAGGGAATATCATTGTGGCAGTTTGAGGACTAGAGCAACACATACCTTGGTTGTTTTCCCACAAAGTAATCTACTTCAAAGCAATCTACCTCATCGAGGATGATGATATCATCAGGTAGGGGAAGTTTGTCTGACCCTCAACTTGATGGTTCGAGTGGCTCGGGCTTGGCTAGTGATTTACCTAATGAGCCTAGCCAAGGAACTATGACTTCAGTCAAGGTAATGTTCAAGTGAAGCAAGACCTTGGCATTGGCGTAGCCAGGGCATGCAAGGCGAGACGAAGCTAAGGTATGATAAGAGCTTGGAAAGCTAATGCAATGCAAGGCTGGGCGTGGCTAAGGTATGGCAAGGAATGGTCAAGCTAAGGCAAGGCAAGGCCATGAGGTATCATGGTCATGGTTAAACAACTTTGAGGCTGGGTGCTGGCAAGGGAAATGGCGCAGGAAATCGAACCCCAATGCCTTGGCACCAAATTTGAAGGTTACCCACATGTGCTTACACATCTGTAGGCAGTTGGCGATTATAGGAGTTTCTAGCTGTTTGGGACTTGTCAGCAATTGTGGATAGATTTATAATTTGAATTTTAAATGTTGTACTATCATTTAGGGATGTCAACTGGCCTGACAGACACATGACTAGAACATGACTGGGATGTTGTGGCCTATTTAAAGACACAGACAATCAGTCTAAGGCAGTATGTTAGCTTGGACGAATTTTGTAGGCTAATTATTGTGTGCTTCTTTATTGGAACGAGTTTAGTAACAAAGTTGGGGCGTATTCCTATACAACCTTAATTTCATAGTCATTTTTTATGTTGTACTAGATCAAAAATGAGGAAAATAAAGGGTTGAGTCTAGGTGGGTTAGATCAAAAGGGTTGACCCGTATCAATAGGAGCCTAACACCACCCTTTTTCAGATATTATGTAACATGTACCTTACGAGAGCAACACCTTTTTGGCTATTCATTCCATAAGCAAATCACTAACCTATGGTGGCAACATAGTTAACGGACTAAGGTAACATACTAAAGTCCACTTGGTGCTAGGTTACAATACCAAGGAATACTCAATTCATAGTCATCATATGCAAGGTCTCATAATCTCATAACATCGTATTAGAGTAGCTCATCAGTACATCATATCATAATATCAAAGAATATGGCTACATATCATTCATAACACTCTCATGAGCTCAAAGCATGCTTGATTGCCCTTCATCAATAAAAACATTTGTAAATCACATGTCTTGCCATAAGGCCTTCATCAGCATAAGAGGTTTGCCACATAACTTAGTCAAAACATGATGGGTATATGTATTCAAGCATAAACTCATAGAATTCAAGAGCAAGGAACATGAAAAGAGCAAATTGAAGTCATTTATACAACCCACCATTGTACTTGCAAAATCCCAATTTGGGTATCATTTAAACCATTAAAAATCTTACCAAGTGTTTCAAGATATCATAGCATACAAAGCTCTAATGTCAAAAGTATATCATAATATCAATCCTTGGTATGAGCCAATGCATAAATAGATAATAATCAATGAATTCCCAATATATTTCATGCAATAGAGTGATAGTAGAAGTTACCCATAAAGAATTAGTCATTAGAATTAAAAAAATTTAATGAAAATAGATTTGGGACTCCATGGGTGGAATGACCCATGGTTGAAAGACCCACATACTTCAAATTTTTGAAATAGATAGGGGAAGCTTGATAAGACTTGAAGTACTTTACTTGGGTTCTTGAATTCAAACAAAAGTTGTTGAAAATCTTGAGATTGAATGGAGGATTGGATGAAGATTAGAAAGAATTTTGAGTGAGTTTTTATGAGTTCTAGAGCTTGAAATGGCTGAACAATAAGGAATTTCCATCTATATAGGTATCAAATTATTACCCAATTGCCCTCAAGTGAAATAGAATATTTTTGGAAAATTTTGTACTACGCTGAACCAAGTTCGCGACGCGGACTGGATCCTGCACAGTTTATTTTTTTACGAAGTTTAATTTTCCCATGCTTTGGACTAGGAATGTGTTCAAGCAATTTTTAAACTAATTAGGAACAAGTCCCCAATGCGTACTTTCGCATACTCCCCTCGCTAAGCCCTAGATCACCCGAATAATTATTTTTTGATACAGGTGATCTAAAAATCAAAGACCACACGTTTACACAATTTTACCTCTTAAAAAGAATACAAAGTTAGATTTACAAAATCACGCATGGATTTTAAGATATTCAAGAAATACACTATACGGAAATTTTCTAAGGCATGTGATAGGTGTTACAATATCTCCCCCTTGGGAACATTCATCCCCGAATAAAAAGGAAACGTACGTACAAAGAAACATAACACAACTTTTAACCCAACATGAATGCAATCAATGCAACTTAACCATCATTCTCAAAAAGTTTCAAACTTATACATCAAGATCATCAAAATGTGTTACCAAGAACATGTATGCATACAAAAATGACATAAGTGCTAAAATTTAAGACTTGACACCATAGATAGTGAATTTATTACCTTAGGCTTGAGTAGAGTTGAAGAGATAAGGGTATAACTTCAATGTATGCTTCGGCTTCCTAAGTAGCAATTTTGACTTGTTATTTCCTCTAAAGGATTTTGATGGATGCCACTTCTTAGCTTCTCAACCTCTTCACTTGTCTATCCAATATTTCTCCCTAGACTTCCTCATAAGCCAAGTTATCCTCTACAACATCGACGGCCTCTAAAGGAAATATAGAACTTGGGTCGCCTACACACTTCCTCAACATAGATACGTGAAAAATTGAATGAACCATACTCATCTTCATAGGCAACTTCAATTCATAAGCAACCTTACTAGTTCTCCTCGAGATTCAATATAGACCTACATACCTTGGGCTCAATTTCCCTTTCTTACCAAACTAAACAACATCCTTCATGGGTGAGACCTTCAACTACACCCAATCAACTACACCAAACTCAAGATCTCTTCTCCTCACATAGGAGTAGGACTTTTGCTACTTTGAATTATCTTCAATCTTTCCCTTATTAACCTTACATTCACCAAAGTTTCCATAACCAAAGCTGGATCTATCAAAGTCATCTGCCCCACTTCAAACCACACAACTAGGGATCTACAACATCTATCATTTAGAGCTTCAAATGGAGTCACTCCAATGCTAAAGTGATAGATATTGTTATAAGAAAACTCAATAAATGGAAGATGTTCATCCCAACTACCTTTAAATCTATGACATAAGCCTTAAACATATCCTTAATAGTTTGAATGGTCTTTTGTCTTGACGATCCATTTGTGAGAGGAAAGTCGTGTTCAGCTTGACTTTAGTACCAATGTCTCTTTGGAATGACCTCCAAAGTGTAAAGTAAATTAAGTAACATGATAAAAAATAATAGCCAATGGAAGCCCATGCAATATAAACAACTTATGAATGTATAACTGAGCATAATCTTTAGCATCATAGGTCACCTTAACCGAGAGGAAGTGAGCCGACTTTGTCATTCTATCAATAGTAACCCATATGGAATCAAAATGCCTCCTAGTCTTAGGCAAGCCAATCACAAAATCCATGTTGATATCTTCCTATTTCCAAGTAGGAATCTCTATATCTTGGACTTGGCCACATGACCTTTCATGTTCGGCTTTGAATTGTTGGCAATTGTGACAACCGACTACAAACTTGACAAGATCTCTCTTCATACCCCCTCGCCAATACATTTCCCTCAAATCTCTATACATCTTTGTAGAACTGAGGTGAATAGAGTAGGATGAATTATGTGCCTCTTTCAAAATCAAGTCCCTCAGCTTGTCAAAATTTGGCAAACACAACCTACCTTGATACCTATGAATACTATATTCCCCTTGGGAGAAATCCTCCACCTTGCCATGATTTACCAATGCTTTAAACTCCACCAAAAGAGTGGTCAAGATCTTGTTTGGATTTTATCTATTGAATCAATAAGAGTTAGAACCATCCACAACAACCACACCACCATTTTCAACTTCATCCAACCTATCCTCTAATCTATGCCAATCGATGGACCTCCCTTGCGAATTGATGTTACCTAAACTATACCTCCTTTTTGAAGGAATAAGCAGTCGTTATTAAATTATATAACTTAACCAAGATTAGGGTCAAACACAAAGGAAATATGGTCTAGACTTTGAGTAACTGCAGGCAAGTTGAATGAATTAACCTACTTATCTCCGGAAGGGGGGGTTGTAATTGAAGGAAAATAAACCTAAACTAGAAGAAAGGATTGTGAAATCAGTGAGTTAAGTAAATAGAGATTTGTGTTCCCAATGAATTCCTAGCTTATTATCATCATATAATCATAATCTTTTCTAGCGTGCAGCGTGCAGAACAGTAAGTTAAGTTTTTCAAACCCTATGATCTAGGTGAGAGGTAAATATAACTATGTGATTTGATCCATCTTCAAAGTGTGACATTACTAACCCTTACCTCTTATTTTGTACAATCTCCCTTTGATCCAGTTTGGTTCCTTAGATGAGAGGTATCATATCGAATCCTATTAATTAATCTCTTTCCTATTCATTACTCCTTTACTCCAGTTAGTAAGAATAAGTCGATTTCTAACATTTGCAACTATTAAAAAGTATTCATAATAAAGAGAATTAATTAATACATGCATGCACACTTTCTAAGAATTATGAACTGCTAGATTTTTACCTTGTTAGTTCTTCATAGACTCCACAACCCTAGTCGTAGATTTAGATATGCATAATCACTGTAAATGAAAGAATCATACTATGGAATAACATAATTGAACACCTGCAATGATTAAATTAATAACAAGAAATCCAAAATTCTCTTAAAGAAATCATAATATAATGTTTTCAATGTAAAACTCACAAAATATGAATTACAAAAGTGTTTCTCTGTTCTCTCGTGGGTGTCTCTATCTAGAAGACCTATAAACAAATTTTTTATAATAATTAAAATACAAATCCAAAATGGAATAGGAAAAGTGGATTCGACATCTTCTACGAACTGGGTTACGAAGATCCATGCCCCTGCCTGGACTTCGTACTCTATGATGTCACCCAAGTTACACCTTATTTTTAGAGGATAAAACGATCGCTGTCAAGAAATAGAACCTAACAAAGGTTACGGTAGAACCACAAGGAATACATAAACTCAAGAGAATTCACCAATTTGCAATTCAAATGATTAACTAACTTACTTCCCCAAAGGAGGGGTTATGCAATAATCAATAGAAAATATAACTATACTAACTATGACAAGAGAGAAGTCAATATGGAGATAAACTAGGGTATTATGTTCTCCATGATTCCTTAACCCAGTATCATCAGATAACCTAATTCTTTTTTAGTGTGTAACATGCAGGATAATAAGTTATGTTCACCATGCCCTTTGGTCCAAGGTGAGAGGTGAATTTCACTATACAACTTGGCCCATCTCCATAGTGTGTATTACTAACCCTTACCTATTAGTCCCAGTACAACCTTCTCTTGGTCCAGTTTGGTTGATTATACGAGAACACATCAATCAAATTCTATTAATTAATCTATTTTCATATTCATTACTACCTTGGTTCAGTCAGTAATACTAGGCGAGTTCTAATGTTGGCCACCACTAGAAAACATTCAAAGTGAAGAGAATTAATTAGTACATGCATATACACCTTCCAAGAGTCATAAATTATCCGATTTTACTTTGTCAGTTCTTCATGGTTTCCACAACTCTTGTTGTGGATTTAGCTACTTGTTCTATGTGTAGATGCAATAATTATAAATTGACAAAATATAATTGAACACTTAAACAATATAATTAAAATCAAGCAATCCAACTTCAGTAAGAATAACAAGCTTAAGGATGAAATTAAATCAAAAGCATTCTGAAAGACTCTTCAATATGCTCTTACAATTTTCTCTCTCTAAATATTGAGTTCTCTGGGTACTAGGCGAAAACTTCTAAAAAATAACTTAAAAACCCTATTTATAATAATTAAAAGTTAGCACACCATAAGAAACATGTTTTACGAGTTGTATTACCTTCCACAACCCATAATCGGGGTCTTGTACTCAATTGCTAGAAATTCGTACTTCAACTTTACGTCACCCCTCTACAACTCATAAAGGGATTTACGACCCGCAAAGGGGGTTTCATCTGATGAAATTCCTAAAAGTCCAAGTCTCTGATTCTTAGGGAACGAACCGTCTTCTATGACTCGTAAAACTCTCTGCGGCTCAACTGCATGTTCGTAGAATAAACATCAGAAATTAGCCCCTCACTGGATTTATTCGTGAAACCACCCCACGGTTCATAGAGTGATCTATGGCCCGTAAAGCATCTTGTATAACAGTAAAAATCAACAACTTCTGTAATTTTCTCCAAAATCAAGGTCAACTTACAATCCTGCCAACATAAACACTAAAACCAACTAACATCACATTAAGAACACACAAAATTCCAAGTTTTAAGTATCAAAAGTGTTGTATTTTTACAGCACATCAACACCCTCAATTGAAAATTATTGTTTATCCTTAAGAAACAGACTCAATCTATATAGATAATACAATAAAACACAAATCTGAACTCTATGGCATACATCACATATATGTCAGACTCAGATATCCACACCATTTTTCAAATCAGGATCAGATAACTATTTAGCACACCAATACAAATTGATGCATGTGATAACACAACAATGACAAGCAATGTATTATCAAATATGCACAATCATTGAACAAGTCTAGTCCTAACAATGCAATGCATGTGCCCTCACAGAATGAAGTCCTATATTTGACCCTAATTGATGTTTTCATGTTTAACTTTGGGACTATGCAAAATCACTCACTCTTAGAAAAAAATATTCATGCATTATATCTAAATAACATAGGCTTTTCCCTATACTCATGACTCAGACCTTCACTTAACTGGACTAGGATCACTTTAAGACTTTCTAGGCTTGTAACATAGGCTCAGGGGGCTTTGGTATGATATTATGGAAAAATAGTGACTAAAGGCCCTCCTTGATACTGCATTTTCCTACACTTTTGCCCTACCATCTTTATTATTTTCACCTTATTCTCCTTTTTTTTTTTTTAAATCTCAAGCTTTTATGGGTGCTTTCTTTTCATTTTAAGCTTTTTGCCTTATTTTACATGACATTTTTTTTGAGCTCACAACTAAGGCATCACTTATTTTTCTTGCAATCATTACATTATTGTTTTCCTTTTTTCTCCATATCACTAACTCATCCCCTTATTTTTGTGTTTCACCGTCACACCAGCCACCCTTAACTTAGGCTTTTGGCCTGTGCTGAGGTTGATGTGCTGTTAAAAACAACATATTTGATGCCTAAAGTAAGGAATTTTGTGAGTTTTTAATGTGACTTTTTATGATTTTTATGTGTTTTTATGTTGTTATTGCAGAAAAGGTAGGTTGGCATGATATTGGAGAAAAATTGTATATTTTGCTGAAGCCCAGGATAGCCCAAGCTATGAGTCATAGGTGATCTCGTAGCAAGAGACAGAGACCACAAATTAGAAATCTACTAAGTGAAGATCAACCTTATGAGGCCATACTATGAGTCGTATGTCTTGACATGACTCATATAGGTGGACACGTAGTAGGAAACAGAGAGCCAAAATTTTGGACCGAAAATTGGAGGCCTAGACTAGGAGAGGAACATACGAGTCGTAGTCCAAGAAATAACTCATACTAGTGGATCGTACCAGCTGAGTCCAAAATTTCAATAACCTATTATGAGACCCCAATGACGACTCGTAGGTCACCCTATTGAGTTGTACATATGAGGTGTACCATCTACCAACTATACTTTTCTATGTAATTTTTAGGGTTATTTTTTAAACATTTTAAATACTTTAAGTTAGGGTTTTGAGCAGAGATTGGAGAGAGCAAATTACATAGATTAAACTTCATCTTTGAATATATTCTCAAGAATATTTTTAGGGTTCTAGAGTAGATTTTTATTTTTCTCTTAGAAAACCCACTTTTGGGGAGTGCAAATCTCATATTGTATTTATTCTCAATATATCAAGCTTGTGGTTTGCAGCTTATAGTGCTATCATTCTTCATTAATTTGGGTAAAACCCTCAACTATGTCTTGTCTTTGTATTTTTGTTGGTTTTGCTTCAGCTATGAGTAGCTAAGAACCCATAACTTGGGTTGCGAGAACTATAGGTAGTTGACTCAAGATAACCTAGAGTTTTTGCATTTCTATGATTGAGGTTTTACATGTATCGTTTATTTCACTTTATTTTGATTGTTGTTTGGTGGGGGCCAACACCAAACCCCACCTACTATCGTGATCCTGACCAAGGTATTGACAAATAGGAAAAGGGAAGTAAATGACAGGATTCAATTAATGTGTTCTCATCTAATCAACCAAACCTGACCAAAGAGAGTTTGACTGGGAAAATAGGTAATGATTAGTTGTCATAACATGGTTGTCGACCAAGCGCCATGGTAAAATTCGACCTTCACCTTTACAAGAGGGCTGGAAGAACCTAAGTTACCGTCCTGTGTGTGAATTTCCAATTGTAGTTATGTTGTCTAGTGTAATCGAGTCGACGAACCATGGGGAAACACAATTCTCAAATCGTCCCCAAATTTGAGTGTTTTCCTACATAGTTAGTTTTGTTTTTATTTTTATTCTTGAATTACAAAGAAAATCCCCCATTTAGAGATTCTAGTTATAGATACTCGAAATGGTTGGTAGTGAATTCTTGTAGTCAAACCCGATATTCCCTGTGGATTCGACCCTAACCTTCAATTATATTAATTACTGACAGCGACTGCTTTCTCAATGGATCATGAACAATCAGGATAAAAATTATAGCACCGTTGCCGAGGAATACAGCTAGGTTTTGACTTGATTTCATTATTAGTTAGTTTAAGTATTAATTTTTAGACTCTCTTGTATTTTACTTTTATTTTTGTTTGTGTTGTTTAATTTTAATTGCAGAGTGTACTAGGTTGTATGCCCAACACAAGGAGCCAAGGCAATCCATCAGCTCCGATCAATTTGGAGATAAATCGACTCTTTAGAAGAATGACTCAAGTGAATAAGGATATCACAATTGAGGAAGAAATGAATATGAATGATGATATGGGAAGAGAGGAGAATCCACCACCAAGGGATAATAGGCCATAACTTAGGGACGTCAATGAAAATGCTTATGTATGGAATGATTAAGGTTTGAACCCTATGGCCATAGATGTTACAGGTGTTATAGCACTGCCTTCTTTATCAGGAGATGATAGGTTTTTGGTGTCAAGTGGATTATTTCAAATGCTCCAAAACCTTGGGTTGTTCACAGGCTATGAGTGTCAAGTGGGTTACTTCAAATGCTCCAAAACCATGGGTTATTCATAGGGATACCTTCAGAGGATCCTCATCGTCATCTCCACAATGTGGTTTTTGTCTATAAGAGTGTCATAGGGACACAAAATCTTTCCCTTGATAACTTTGGTTTGCAGGTGTTTCCATTGTCACTAACTAGGAATGTAGTGTTGTGGTTGTCTGAGCTTCCTTCAGGTACAATAACAAGTTGGACAGAGCTTCAGAGAGTGTTTCTTGAAAGATATTTCCCAAGATCAAAGAAGCTAAAGCTCAAAGATCAAATAAACAACTTTGAGAAATTACCTGGTGACTCTATTAGTACTACATGGGAGAGATTTTACCAAATGCTTGAGGATGGACCCTTATCACAAGATTGTCGATGATGCCTTGGTTGAGATTTTCTAGTGGGTACTTGATGAGAATAGTCAAGCTTGTGCCAACACTATCATGGAAGGCATGTTTCTTATCCAACCTTTTGCATTGAGAGCTATAAGGATGGAGCAAGTGGTTAACACCAATAGAGCATGGGGTCAATGAGAGCAAGGTCCAATGCAGACTTTTTGTCCGGTCAACACCAACAATGAGTACCCAAAGGTCAATGAAGAGATCATGGAGCAACTTGCTCAACTTCGCACAAGTATGGACTTGGTCTTGAAGCAAAACCAAGCAAGTGTCAAAGAGGTCACTCACCAACCTCCTAATGCTCATATATATGAAGATCTATTCTTTAATGAAGATGCTTGTTTTGTGAATAATCAAGCGGTGGGTTTCTAGAATAACCCCCAAGGGTCCAACTCGGACTATTAGAGGCAAGGTTCTGGGAATCAAGGTCGTAACGACAATTGTGATGGTGCTTATAGAGATAATTGAGGTGGTTAATATGAAAGAGAGAGGGTGGCGGATGCCGAATGGGCTAGAAGAGATGGTTATAGGAATTTTCCTTGTGTGCCACCACACAATCGTGATGCCATGCCAAGCACTTCTAGGCTTGAAGAGATGTTTGACAAGTTGTTGAAGAGAGCCGATAACCAAGATGAGACCTTGAAGGGAATGAAAGTGGAAATTTCAAGTATTAACACAAAAAATAGAGTCTCACTCTGTGGCAATTAAACAACTAGAACAACAATTTGGGCAAGTTTCTTTGCAATTGAACCAACGCTAAAAGGGCACCTTACCATGCAACATGGTTCAGAATCCTAAAATGAAGGGCATTGCATGACATTCATGACTTGGAGTGGCAAAGGAACCATAGATCCCCTATGTCTGTTATTGTGGATGAAGTTGATGAGAAGCGTCTTGGTGATGAAGTTGTGGTTGAGGGAGAAGGTCCGGAGATTGTTGGGATGCAAAGAGAAGAGGTAAGGGAGCACAAAAATTGAAGTCTATTCCAAAGCCTCCCCCTCCTTTCTCTTAGAGGCTTAAGAAAAAGGAAGAGGATGGCAAATTCAAACACTTTCTCTCGATGTTGAAGCAACTATCCATCAACATTCCCCTTCTAGAAGCTTTAGAGAAGATGCCAGGGTACGCCAAGTATATGATGGATTTGATAACAAAAAAATGCACTTTGAGCCAAGAGCTTTCACAAGAGCTCCAACAATGTAGCTAGATCATGACCAAATACCTTGTTAAAAAATGAGAGGACCCCGATGCATTCACCATCCCTTGCACCATTGGTGATGTGGAATTTGCAAGAGCATTGTATGACTTAGGAGCAAACATCAATCTAATGCCTCTTACCATATTCAAAAAGCTTGGGCTTGGCACTCCTACCCCTATGAGAATGCAATTGCTCATGGTCGATCGAACCATCAAAAGGCCAGAGGGAATACTTCTTGATGTGCTTGTTAAAGTAGATAAATTCATCTTTCCCACGAATTTTGTGATCCTTGATTGTGAGATTGATTTCGAGGTGCCCATCATTTTGGGAAACCATTTCTGTCCACTAGAAGAGCTCTTGTAGATATGGATTCATGTCGACTTTGGTTTAGGGTCAATGATGCAGAGGTGGTGTTCGACATTCGCCAATCAATGAAACATCCAAATGAGTTGAAGAATGAGGTGTGGACCCTTGATGAGTGTTGATGAAGGATGATGACAAAGTAGAGACGCAATGTTAAGCAAGGCGCTTCTTGGGAGGCAACCCAAGAATCTTTGATAATTGTTGGTTTGTTTTAAGTGTGTTTGGTCATTAAAATTCTTAGGTAGTAAGGTGTATGTTCATTTTCAGTTGAAAGATATTGACATAATTGTAGTAAATTGAAGATTGTTGTGTTTTGATATCTGGTCTGCAGGTGGAAATTAAAGAACTGAAGATATGAGAAAATGGCACTTGGAACAACCTTTATGAGAAGGCATACGAGTCGCAGTCATCACTATGACTCGTAGTCATGCCTCGTAGAAGGAAACAGTGAGTAACAAAAGTTGGCACATACACTCTTACAATTTGCATGGTATTCTACGAGTCGTAAGTGGGGTTAGTAGTACTTAGGTATGCATTTTAAATCTTTCTAAGTCTTGGGTTACTATGAGATCGGAACCTATCACTCGTAGGACACCCTACGACTCGTAGTCGGGGTCTTGTAGCCCCGATTTGTAGCTTTTTAAAATTTTGACCCAATTTAGTATAAAAGAGGTCAAAATAAATTTTGACCCCCAAAATCATTTCACAAGCCCTAAGCAACCGGAAATCCCCAAATCCTTTCCCCCCTTCACTATTTTGATCAAATCCCGGCTACTCATGTCATTTTTCAGAGAGTACTCCAGTGAGGATACCATTCTCTAGGGTTTCAGTACATTTTCCTATCTATTTTGCATTGGTTCAATTGTTCAACCATTTGGTAAGCTTCATGGTTAATTTTAACGTACTAATTTAGTGAGTTTCAGTCTTTAGGTAATGGTGTATCTAGTTTAAGCATGAAGATTCATACCCATGTGGTAATACTTTGGTCTAGACATGAAAATTAGGGTTTGACTGTTTTGAAAGTGTTGCTATGAATTAGCCTTGTTCGGAATTCTTGTGTGGGTGATTATAGTTGTGAGAATACTGGCCCTTTAAAAGTAGTGCCTAAGTGTTTTCTGAACATTAGACAAATTATTCCCGGGAATGGAATGTTGGAAAGTGTGGGGGTGTTTTAATATGCCGCATCTTTTAGGCTTACATTAAAGTGTTTGAATTTCACTTGCATCTCAATAGATTGTTGTGTTAATAACAAGTATGAATTTGGAGGTGCCTTGCCTTTGGTTTTACTTAGATACACAAAGTGACTGACTTGGATTTGTGGGAAATGGTTTTGTCTTTGTGGTGGTAGTTGTTGTTTGGGTTTGACATGATTGAATGTTCAGACTCTGTGTGTATTTGCGTTGGTTATATAAAGTTTGCTTCGATGTTGTTTAATTATTGTTTTGATCCATTAATGGTTCTTGTGGCAAGGTTGTAGGCATCACAGATGCCATCTGTTTTCTACTACAAGGACCCACTATGACTTGTACGATCACTCCACGAGTCGTAGTGGCCCCTCCTAGGAGGCAACAGTCACCTGTGATCCCTTAACCCTTACTATACAAGACCTATCTACGACTATTAGTGTCTTCTACAACTCGTAGTATGGGACTCGTAGGAACTGTCTAAATGTAATTTGTACTCCGTTCCCTACTACGAGCCCAAACTATGACTCATAGGTCAAGCTACGAGTTGTACCTATGGCTCATATTTGTGAACAGAATGATATTTCTTTCAGGTACCTTAGCCTTGCGAGGCTAGCGTACAAATCATAGGACACCTTACGAGTCGTACATATATCTCATAACTGTAGACCTGCAACTATATCAGTGACTTTTTCTTTTGATTTCATTGTTTATGTGTTTGTGTTTGTTCTTTGTTATGTGATTTGTTTGATCAAACATCTTGATACTCATGTGTGTTGTATGGTTCATTTATAGATATCATGCCTCCAGAGGTTAAACAAGCAATCCAAGATGAGTCCTCCGAGTCTGAGAGATCCGATGGCTCTGTAGAATCGCACAAAGTCAGAATAGATCCTGAAGCAAATGTACCTCATACCCAGGCAAATACAACTCAGGTACCCATGGAAGTCAGCAGTTCCTCCTAGTCTGAAGAGGAGGAACAGGAGGGTGATGGAGATGTTTTTGGGAGCAGCTTATAATAGATGACCCTCATGCACTCGTAGTTAGAGTCTGAGCACACCTCATAGACCTAGCAGGAAAAAATCCAATCACATCCCCCAACCGATAGGAGATGGTGCGTTGCAAAAATGAAGGAGATATATGACTAGGGGCTAGAGCCAAATGGTCAGGGCAAACTAGTTCGACAATTCAATGAGGAGTCTAGGATGAACGAATTTGGGTTGGATAGGGTTCCAAGGTTGGATATGGAGATAGACTGACATGAACTACGATGGACTACACAGCAGCTGGCAAGTATGCCCCTTAAGTGGTTCATTAGTTTTATGCTACTTATCTTGCTACACTTCACCGAGGGCTGCCAAAGAACAAGAAGCCAATCGAGCATCCTAGGTTTCGAGTGGTGCCAGTCCCGGGTCGGAGAGTTTCTATTTCGGAGGAAACTATCTAACGGATTCAGTTTGGGCCCACCTATAGAGTGCCTCAGTCCATCGCAGAGTACGATAGTCGTATTGACAAAATGAGGAGAGCGGTGAGTTAGAAAGATATTGGGGCCAAGATCGAGATGCTACACTGGATAGCCTTCCAGATATGTGAGGAGGGGTTCGAGTCGATATGGGTTACAAACCACGCAGATCCGATAGTGAAATCCCACCTCTCTTTCCAAGCCAAGTTTTGGTGGTCCATAATCCATTGGCGTATTTGGCCTACTTTCACAGATAATATGATTACCTTGGGGCATGTTTTGTTATTAGCCATCACTCTAGTTGGTTATGAGATAGATTGGGCTCAGATTATCTCCGATCAGATCCACGAGTCTGCCGTCCAAACGAATAGCTCACTATCATCCCCTATTTTGATCCACCGATTATGCAGTGCAATAAGTGTTCTTATAGATGCCCATCGGGACTAGCATACCAAGGCCATACGCTATGTGGATCTCAACCTGATAAATGCTAATGAGAACCCGGTGGCCCTACCACGTGCAGCTCCTTCGGCTATCCCAGATCCATTCTCGATTGAGCCGCAGACTCAGGGTTTTAACTCCAACTCCTGCCAGCACTACTGTAGCCGCTATAGAGCCTACGCCGGTTGTTGAGATTAATTCTACGCCATCCTCCAGTGCCAGCAGAATCCACATTATAGGTTGATTCTCTTATTCCTACTGTTGCTTTTCAGGCACTGGTCCGAAGAGTGGCTACAGGCGAGTCCAGGCTGTAGCTTCAGTAGCACAGGTCAGACCTTAGGTCAGTCAGACCGAAAGAGACTTAGAGGAGAGGATAAGCATTTGCTCATGAGTTGGTTGATGAGAGAGTTAGAGCGGTGGATGCCCGAGTTGATACTTTTAAGGCAATAATCCAGCGGAACCTTGA